>VZRE01010869.1:0-29841 GCA_013396775.1 Cephalopterus ornatus
CAAGTCCTGTCACTGATCACAAGAGTGAATATGTTGGTACCTACCATCCCCTCACAGGGAAGGTGTAGCCTGCAATGAGGTCTCCCCTCAGCCTCCTCCAGGCTGAACTCACCAAGTGATCTCAGCCACTTCTCATATGGCTTCCGCTTAAGGGCCTTCACCATCTTTGTTGCCTTCCTTTGGACACTCTCTAAGAGCTTAATATCNCACTCTCTAAGAGCTTAATATCCTATATTGTGGTGCCCAAAACTGCACACAGTATTCAAGGTGAGGCCTCACCAGTGCAGAGCAGACTGGGACAATCCCCTCCCTTGACCAGCTGGCAGTGCTTTGCCTGATGACCCCCAGGACATGGTTGGCCCTCCTGGCTGCCAGGGCACTGCTGACTCATATTCAGCTTGCCATCAACCAGGACTCCCAGGTACTTTCAACAGTGCTTGTCTCCAGCCTGTCATTCCCCAGTCTATACACACGATCAAGCTTGCAATGTCCCAGGTGCAGAATCCATCACTTGCCCATGTTTAACTTTATCTGGTTGGTGATTGCCCAGTTCTCTAATTTGTCAAGGTCTCTCTGCAGGGCCTCCCTGCCCTTGAGGGATTTGACATCTACTCACACTCTAGTGTCATCAGCAAACTTACTTAGCATTCCTTTGAGTGCTATGTCCAAGTCGTTTATGTCCAAGATGTTGAAGAGAACTGGGCCAACAATGGAGCCCTGCAAAACACCACTAGTGGTTGGATGGTTTTTTTCAGTGCTTCCCAGAATAATCTTTTCCATGATTTTACCAGGCACTGAAGTGAGACTGACAGGCCTGTAGTTTCT
Organism: Cephalopterus ornatus; assembly: GCA_013396775.1. NCBI lineage: Eukaryota > Metazoa > Chordata > Aves > Passeriformes > Cotingidae > Cephalopterus > Cephalopterus ornatus. The sequence continues at coordinate 826 of VZRE01010869.1, forward strand.
GGGATCCTCCTTCTTGCCCTTCTTGAAAACTGGGACAATGTTCCCCAGCTTCCAGTCAGCTGGGAGCTCTCCAGATTCCCAAGACCACTCAAAAATCATCAGGAGAGGTTTTGTGATGACATCAGCCAGCTCTTTGAGTGTTCTGGAATTAATTCCATCAGGCCCCATAGATTTGTAGGGATCCAGCTGGAGTGGCACATCCCATTCAAGTTCAGGGTCAAGGGAAGTTGATCATTCTCACAAGTCATGGTCTTCCAGCTCAGGGTACTAGGACCCTCTTGGTCTGTCATCTATGTTGAAGACAGAGGCAAGGAAAGCGTTAAACACCTCTGCCTGTGTCTGTCCCTGTTTGTGAGGTGACTATCCTTATCCTGTAGTGGGCAATAATATTTCTATACTGCCTGTTGCCATTTTTGAAAAAACTCCTCCTATTGTCCCCCAGATTTCTGCCCAGCTTCAATTCAGTTGAGCTTTGGCTGCACAAGTTTTCTCCCTACAGTAGTAAGTATTCTTCTTGTATTTTTCCCATTTCACCTGTCCTTGCTTCCACTGGGCATACACACTCTTTTTTTGCCTTATCTCCAAGAGAAGATCCCTGTTCAGCCAAGCCAGCCTTCTGCCTGCTTGACTTCTGACATTTAGGAATTGCCTGCTTCTGTCTCCTTAGGAAGTGATGTTTGAAAAGTGATCCATACTGATGGACCCCAGCACCTGCAAAAACATTTTCCCAGAGGAATTTACTCACTAGTTCCCTGAGCAGCCTGAAATCTGCTCTCCTCACGTCCAGAGTTCAGGTTTTGTTGGCGTTTTTCCTCCTGTCAACAGAGATTTTAAACTCAATCACTTTATGGTTGCTGGCCAAGACAGCCACCAATCTCCTCTTTGTTGACAAGATCCACTCTGCTGACAAGCAGCAGACCAAGGAGGGCATCTCTCCAAGTCGGTTCCCTTAGAACCTATTCCATAAAGTTGTCATCCATGTGTTTTAGGAATTTTCTGGTGTGGGTTGTATCAGCTGTGTGTTGATCCCAGTTAATTTCTGTCAAGTTGAAGTCCCCTGTAAGGACAAGGGCTGTTGATGTGGAAGTGCCCCTTAGTTCCTCAACAAATAATTCACTGGCACCATTGTCCTGGCTGGACTGCCACAATGACATCCACATTATTTGTTTGCCCCTTGATTCTTACCGAGAGGCTTCAACTACGCCGTTGTCAACTGTGAGCTCCATACATTCTACCCCATCCATTACATACAGTGCCACCTCTCTCCTCTTCTGCCTTACCTATCCCTCCTGAAGAGTCTGTAACCATCCAATGGGGCACTCCAATCACAGGACTCATCCCACCATACAAATTGAAAATAATGTTTTCAAACTGAACAGGGTAGGCTTGAAGCAATCACCATGCTAAAGAAAATTATATGTTCTTTAATTCTGGTATAGTATCATGCATGCATTTTGGATTACCAAACCATTAACTTGTTTGTATGTCCAGGCTAGTTAATCTCTTTCCTAGAAATGAGAGTCCTAGTCCATTTGCAGGATTAGCTTATTTGTAAGCTTGCAAGCCCTCATGCCATTGTTTTGAACTCACATCTTCTGGTGGTTTGAACCTCAGCATTTAGGGCCTTGTTCCCCTTTTCAAACATCTGTTCAGTTCTTGTTGGGCTGGGTTTTGGAAGTTTGTCTATAATACTTCAGATTTTGCCTTCCACTTCTCCTAGTAGTGCATTAAGGGTGGCCTTCAGTATCCAAAAGCATAATGTGCTCTAAGTGTCAAAAGGGCTTAAGCCCAAAATGTACTTTACTTTTTGTATTTTATTTGTTTGTTGTAGTTGATGAATCATTTAGTTTTTATACAAATTTAACATTTCTACAGATATCAGTAAGACTGGATACGTGAATCATAATTGACATTATGTAGTAAAGCATATAAAGCGTATCTGTCACTAAGAACTTAACAGTCATAAAAATATCTTATTTTTAGCATCTGTAAAACATAACTGCATTATCACTGGTTTGCCCTCATTCCATTTTTTTATGTTGTCAAAACTCAGAACTTCATGTGTGTTTTTTTAGAATTGCACCTGGAAAATTGCTATAGAATTAGATAGTAGATTTTTTCAAGAGTGGTATTTCATTTCGTGTCTGTCCCGAAGAAGTGTTTTGGTTTGAAGAGAAGTACTTTTAAAATACATTTGTGGATTTTTATGAAACCAGAAGATGGCAGCAAGTGTTGATTAGAATTTTGTTCCGCTAAACCACTTCACACCTTCAGAGCAAATCAATGTCCTTTGTAATGCAAGCGTTTGCTTTGAATGTGATGTGTAACAGAAAAGACCTCATTTACATTTGCATCAGAACTGTTTTCTTGCACAAGGAAGTAAGAGGACCAATTCATTTCAAACAGATTTATCCATTTGAAAAGACTAATGCTGTGAGGCGGTAAGTGTGCATTTACCAAAGAAATAATGCAATGATCTGTCCAACATATTCCCTGATAATACAAACCTACATGCATAGTGATGGTTTTTCCTTCACACTGCCATCTCTGAAGCTTTTTGCAGCACGTGTTTGGAAGACTGATGTTTCTGAATAGGCATCAACAGTTGAAAGTATTAATGGTGGTAGAAGATATCTTAAATATTGATTCCAGGGTAGTTCAGAATGAGGGTAATGGTTCCATGCAGTTTGAAGGGAACACGTAAAACTCAGTGTATCAGCCTATTTCTAATTTGGTGGGGTGGATGGGAATGAACCAGCAGGTAGAGGTGCAGGAGTTTTAACTCTTTGTTTCTGGGTTTTAATTTGAGTATTGTATATAATGTTAGTTTGTGGATATTTTATATATATATATATAAAATGTATACATTGTGTATTGTATATAATGTTAGTTAGTTTTGGAAAGTTGGGAATAAACACAAGCTGTACTCTCTGCACGCTTTTATTAGAATAGTACACTTGGCCAGAGCAATTAATTGGCATAACTTTAAATCCTTTCTGGAAATCACATACTGGGCCACACACTGAAGCTAGCTTTGAGTAGATAGCTCAACAGTTCAAGAGAAAAAAAGTCCTCCCATCTCAATATAAATTACAGTGGATCAGAGAGGAACTGGGAAAAATATAATGAACCTCACAAATCATTAAATAGTGGTTTTGGGATATAAACATCCTCCAAAGGGTTTAAATCTAATGAATTTCAGTGTAAGTATTTTGTTGTAAGGTTTACATATCATCAAAAGGGACCTGGAAGCCACTCATTATTTGAAAAGCCTGCTGCAGACCTTCATCTGGGCCTTCATAAGCCTGAAGAATCTTGACTAATTTAGTTTCTTCTCAGACAAATCATCCTATAATTTTGATTATGCCTATTGTCTTGATTTTTTTTCTTCCACATTACCTGTTCAAGATGCAGGTGAGCCATGAGTTTTATACAGTGGTATATTAAGGTTTATTCAGTCACATAATGATGTTGCCTGATACTCTTTTCCTATTAAATTGTAACATTTGACTTACTTATCTGTACCTGCTGGTAGTCCAACAGCTGTACAGTGAGGGAAGGAAATGAAACCGAAATACAACAGTTGAACAAATAACAGTATTTTGTGTGTGTGTGTTGCAACAGCATGTTCATTAATCCATTTCACGTCTAAATGGAACAGCTATGAAACTTTATTATTTTTCCTCTGTCCAGTGGGTAGAGAAAAGAAAAATAGAAAAAACTTGTGAACTCCAAGATAAAGTAGACGATTGCAATAAGTTTTCAAGAATGAGAAGGAAAAAGACCATATTTGTTGGATAGGCTTCTCTAAGGAAGATTCTATGTTTCACTGCTCGGGGGAATGATGGTAAGAGTTACTGAGGGCTGAATGCCATCCACCTAGCAGAAGAACAGAATAAAATATTAGTGCTTTGAAAAGTGCGAATATCCAAGTGTCCTTAATGAAATTATCACCCATCAATATTATAAGATTGAATAGCAAAGAATATGAGTTGCTATGCCTATCTGGTATAACAGATACGTCATTGAACACTACTGAAAATTGGGTATGATTTATTTCAAAAGTTATATTCAGTACAGGAAGTAGCATAACCTTTTTAATTGATGCTGAAAGATTCTAAATACCTTTATGTTTTAGAGACAAGTGAGATAGAAATCAGATTTAGACAGGAAGTAATTCTAAATATTTTTGCTGCTAGATCAGTTAATTGGTTTGATCAACTGAATCAATTGCTTTGATTCTCTCATTCACAGTGATTGGTGAATCCATGAGAAATTTCTCTAGTTTCCTAATATAACAATGCTATAACTATGATTATAAAATAAACCCATATAAAATACTCCAAATAAATATGCAGGTCTAAGACTATGTTCTTCGATAACATGTATTGTCACTGGTGCTGTTTAACATCTTTCTTGGTGATATGGACACTCGGATTGAGTGCACCCTCAGCAAGTTAGCCAACACCAAGCTGTGCAGTGTGGTCAACAGGCTGAAGGGAAGAGATGCCATCCAGAGGCACCTTGACAGGCTTGAGTGGTGGGCCCGTGCAAATCTCTGGAAGTTCAACAAACTGAAGTGCAAGGTCTTGCACTTGAGCCAGTGTAATCCCAAGCACAAGTACAGGCTGGGTGGAAAATGGGTTGAGACCAGCCCAAGGAGGAAGACTTGGGGATATTTGTGTTAAAAAACTCAGTATGAACCCGCAATGCCCAGGAAACCAGCCACATCCTGGGCTGCATCAAAAGAAGCATGGACAGCAGAGTGAGGGAGTTGCTTCTGCCCCTCCACTTAAGTACTCCATCCAGCTCTGGGCCCCCAACACAAGAAAGTCGTGGGTCTGTTGGAATGATTCCAGAGGAGAACCATCAAGTTGATCACAGGGCTGTAACACCTCTCCCATGAAGACAAGCTGAAATAGTTGGAGAAGCCTGGAGAAGAGAAGGCTCCAGAGAGATCTTACAGCATCCTTACAGTACGTAAAGGGGGCATACAAGAAAGCTGGAGAGGGACTCTTCATACGGACATGTAGTGATAGGACTCAACAACTACCACAGCTACATTAGCACTGATGTATTTGCTTCTGAGCAACTCTGCAAAATTACAGAAATGAAAAAATAAAGTTAGACCTTGATTTTGAAAGCATATTTTTTCTGACAAAAAAAATGTAATAAATTCAAATCAGTGAAGCATGAGAACATCTGGATTGATTTCTTAACTATATGAGTGATGAATTCTCATGTCTAGTAATATTTCATAGTTTTAATGTCTTCTGTTTTTGGTTTACCTTATCTATCATTACCACTAGTACTCTCCTACACAGTCTTTCCTATTCCCATTCAAATTAATTCTTAGTATACAGTGGAATATAAAGCCTCTGGAGAGTGATTCACTGTTGTAGCAACACAATTGCTTGCTGGATTACTTAATCGGTAGGGGGATAATGATACAAGGCAATGCATCACAGCTTCTGTTCTTCAAAGAAGTCTACACACTGAACTGGCTTTACCACCTGAAATATTTTACATATGAAAATAAATTTTACAGATGTTTTAAGGTGCTGATGTTCTGTTAAGTGTATGACAGTCATATTGAAATCAATCAATAATTTCTAGCTATACTAGAGAAGACGGTAAAAGATTTTTGTCTTCACAGAGCCTAAAGAAGTGCCAAAAACCTAGAGAGCCCCTTTGGCCAATAATAAAACTCTTCTGTATTTTCTTGATACCAAATTTATCTCAGTAAGGAGGTACACTTCAAGAAACAATACCACTGTATGTACATTCACATTTTTTAGCTTCTGTTTTTTTCCCAGCACACCAAGTGCCAGAAGAAATCTCAGATCTGCACCCTAAATGTGTTTTAAAGCCTGGCCTTATTTTTTTCATCTCTTTGATAATACACGTTTTTAATTTTAAAAACATTTTGGTTGCCCACATCTCAACAAAACTCTTATACAGCTACAGATTCCACAAGATTTTCCTCCACTCTCTTTATGTCTTCTTCAAGTATCTTTCTTTGATCATCTTTAATAGCATACCTCTTGGTATGCTATTAAACAGTAAAGGTTTTGAAAGCAGAGGAGTGCTGTGCCAGTATACAGCTTACAAATTGCAGCAACTGATCTTCAGATAGATGTGAGACCAAGTTAAAAACAATGCTATGACTCTTCTTGCTTTTGAAAGCAAAATTCTTTTCACTGTTTTAGGTCATTCATTTTCATTTTTAGCAAGGAAATGGAAGTGGAAGGTTCAGCTATTAATTTGTAGGAGGATCGTGGTGTGGTCTGAATGACAGAGAAGTTATGCTGATGGGAAATTCATAATGAAAAAGGCTGAGGGCCTGAGTCTTTGCAAATCCCTTCTTTTTCACATTACTTTTATTTCTCAGACTTATCAGCACTGTTATTCCAGCATTGTTGTTAGGTGTTTGGTTCTTATTTAATTACAAAAAATTGGTAGTGTGAAATAATTGGCACTTGCTAGGTCCCTCAGCTGCTTTTATTAGCTCTTCTTTGTAATAATTTTTCACCCCCATTCTGTGATTACCTGCATTCTTGACAGTTCCCACAATGAGTTTGCTTATAAAAGAGTTTTGGAGGTTTTTAATATTCAATTATAACCTCTAGTTAATGAACTTGGCAGCAGTTGGTGCTGAAATACATTTGCTGGCATGGCCTTTAGACTGCACAAAGTGTTCTTCCCCAGCAGTGAAACCTTACAAATTAGCACGCAGAGATAAACATGTAATAAATTTAATATAGATATGGAAGGATAATTATTATCCCTTGTAAGGGTTTGGCTCCGGCTTTCCCACCAAATGCTCAAACCTTACAGTTTGCATCCTCTCCTCCCCCCATCCTCTCTATGAACACAAGGGAAAGGGAGAAGGGAAAAGCTACTGAAAACACCAAAATGACCAAACCAAAGCTGTATAAAAATGTATATATGCATTTACACTTATATACAATTAGAACACTATGTGCACAGAAGGGACCCCAAACACCTCCCCCGCCGAAGGGAAAAGGGAAAGTAAAAACTCAAAACAGATATACACAATCAAAACCCGGGAGCAACCAAAAAAGAACTAACAAAAGAAAATCTTTCTACTCTCCTTGAGACAGCAGAATTGCACTAAGCAACTGCTGGCACTTTCTGCTTCCCAAGGTCCACAAGGCCTCACTGGGCCTCACTCCTCCACATGAGCAGAACCGATAGCAGAGAACCTGCTCCCAGATCCACCGGAAAGGAAAGAGAGGAAGAGGCTTCTCCTTCCTTCTTATTTATACCCTGGTTTATATAAAAAGTTGCACGAAATACTGGGAACATGACCACGTCCTCAGTTACAACCTGATTACCAAGGAAGGCCTAGAATCAAAACCACTACATCCCTTCAGTTTGCCCAAGTTTCAACTGTTATGTTACTGTATAATCTAACCTGATAGAGGGGAAAAAAAGACTGTTTTTTTACACTGGTATATGGTCTTCCATGTAGCATGGCTATTTGGCTTATGAAGGTTATGTAACCTCTACTACTTTTGTGTACCTGTCAAGTCATATCACCAAAACTCAGACTGAAGCTTGTTCTGGCAACAGATAGAACTGCCAAACGATGTGGAGAGACGCGATTGTTGTCTGACACAACTCTTGCCTGTTTTAAGACCTGTGACAAATAAACATATTAAAAAGAAACTTGGATTTGAGTTTGTTTTTTGTTGTTTTGGTTTTTTCCTGACAAAACTTTAGTGCTAAATGCATGAAGTGTTATTTACTTTGGAAGTATATGAGTTTCCTCTGTGTGGATGCCAGCTGTGTCAAATGCAAGAATTTATTTTGTTGCATTTCCAGTTTATAAATAAAAATTCAGATTTGCTTAAATTTATTTTCTCTAGGACAGAAAGAATAAAAAGGGGGAGGATGTGTTTTCAAAAATTCAAAATGAAAACATGTACCTGTATCTTCTAGCCTGAAGGTAATGACAATCCCCTACCTTCCTTCCTATGACAAGCTTTCACTCAGCAGACATAACCCTTTCACAAATTAATGCTGAAATTGAAAATATGACCCCACAATTGTCAAGAAGCTGTTTTTGGAACTGCAAGAATGAGAAAACCAGCAAGTGGTGAGTTGACCTCAACTGTTCACCAGGTGCCCACAAAGCTGCTCTATCATTCTCGCTCTTCTGCTTGATAGGGGGAGAAAAATACAATGAAAGGATTGTAGAACAAGATAAGAACAGGGAGAGATCACTCACCAATTGCCATCACAAGCAAAACAGACTTAATTTGGGAAAACTATTTTATTACCAAACAAAGCAAAGTAGGGTAATGAGAAGTAAAACCAAATCTTAAAACACCTTCCAACCACTCCTCCCTCCTTCACAGGCTAAACTTCACTCCTGATTTGCTCTACCTCCACTCTCCTGGGTGCACAGGCGGGACAATGAATGAGGGTTGTGAACCCTCTATGTACACCCATCACAAGCTGTCTCTGCTGCTCCTTCCTCCTCACATTTTTCCTCTCTTTTAGCACAGGGTCCCTCTTCCAGGAGACAGTCCTCAACAGACTTTTCCAGCGTGGGTCCTTCTCCTTCCCATGGGCTGCAGTTTTCCACAAACTACTCCAGTGTGTGTTCCTTTCCCTGCGTGCAATCCTTCAGCAATAGGTTGCTTCAGCGTGGGTCCCTCAAGGGGTCAGAAGTCCTTCTAGAAAACTTGCTCCAGTGTGGACTTCTGTCTCCACGAGGCCACTGGTCCTGGCCAGGAGCCTGTTTCAGTGCAAGCTTCCCACGGGATCACAGCCTCCTTCAGACATCCACCTGCTCCATCCATGCACTCCAGGTGGATATCTGCTCCACTACAGACCTCCATGGGCTGCAGGGGCACAGCTGCCTTACCATGGTCTGCACCATGGGCTGCTGGGAAACCTCAGCTCTGGCACCTGAAGGACTTCCTCTGCCTCCTTCTTCACTGGCCTTGGTGTCTACAAGTCTGTTTCTCTCACGTATTCTTATTCCTCTCTTTCAGCTGCTTTTTGTGCAGCAGGGTTTTTTTTTCCTCCCTTCTTAAATAATTCATCCCAGCGGCACTACGATCATTGGTAATGGCCTTGACCTTGGAGCTTCTTGGCACTGGCTCTGTGGGACATGGGGGAACATTCTGGCACCTTCTCACAGAAGCCACCTGTGCAGCCTCCTCCTATCAGAACCTTGCCATGCAAACCCAATAAACAGTATTACAAATACCTATGACACCCTTTGATATGTGTCCCAGTCACATTTCAGGAATACATAATTCTGTGCATTTTTAAGTTCTCTTACATATCAGTAAATTATAAATATATGAAAATAAATATTTAGTTGTTCAGAGTTGTATTCCAACATGTTTTGTTGATCTTTGTATATAAAATAAATATTTCTAAAATATAATGGTATATATTTTATAATTTTAAGACAATAATAATTCCACAAGTCAACTGTCTATCTATCTATCTATCTATCTATCTGTCTATCTAGAGGATGCAGCACAAGTTGAATTAACAACTGTTATTCATATATGAAACTGAATCTAACTGCTTAAATGGAAACTTGCCATGTAATAGGTCATTCCAAGCTGAACATGCACAGTGCCATATGAATAAGGAACACTGCATTATAGCATTAATGACATTAATTCACCATAGCAATTTGAGCAACTTTCAGATTTGTATTATAAAGTGAGAGAGTAAGTCAAAGTTGAAGAAGACTTCAGCTGTTAAAAGTTGTTTGAAGGCCATGGAGCATGAACCAGGCTGCTGAATAATGCAGACAAGATAATGAACTGGAGATAAATGATCCCAAGCTAGCCCCTGCTGAGTGCCAGGAGAATATGTTTATTCGGTAGATTTATTATCTTAACATCTTTTTGCAGTTACCTCCAATTTGGAGAAAAAATCCAAACATTTATAATCTGTGTGTTTTTATTTGTAACTGCAGGACAATGTTGTTAGTATTTATCTGGAGAAGATGTGAATAGTTGTCTGTTGAATATATAGAATTGGTTTCCTAAATTTTTCTTTCAATTATATAAAAATAATTAAAACAGATTTTGAGTGGGAATCTCTGTCAAATATCTTCTGGACAAGCAGTTAAGACTGGTAATTTGTCTTCAGGGCAACAAACCCAGTAATTTCTGCAAAGGTTGTATTTTGAGATTGCTCCTCTTTTAATAGAAAGACCTTGTTTTATAAACATTGTTACTGTTATTTGTTTCATGTCTACACTTACTATTTTGAAAAAGAAATATGGGAAGTTGCTAAGATGTGCTTAATGCAGATCATAAGGACTTTCATGCAGAATTAACATGTATTGCTATTCTTGAATGCTATGAAGTACTAATATGTATTGAGGTTCTTTCATCAGAGATCGTGCTGGGGCCAAAGCTCCTTTACTCCACTCTTCACAGATATGTTGTAAGTAATATTCATAAAGGCATTTCAGATTCAAACATCAGTTCAATATATTTTTCTTTCAACTCCTTAAACTACTTAATGTCCAGTGCTTTATAGCGTTTTCTACTCTCAGACAGCTCCTAAGTGTACATCACCTTTGTTTTCAGTTCCCAGAAATGCATCCTTCCCAGCATTGGGACTTTTGGCAAAAAGAAAATTGCAATTAGGCCTTTTACTAATTAATGGTTCATCAGCAAGAGAGCTTGTAATGAAGGTCTTGAATAGGTCCAGGAGATAAATTTTCTTCGCATTCCACTGTACACTAGAATCATATTTCCATGAACATATGGATTTAGGCCTAGATTTTAAATTTACAGAGAAAATTTGTTGTAGGACATCTTATCTTTTGAGAGCATCATTTAAACTACACAGTTTTGCAATTAAATCCTCAATTCTTCTTCCCTAGGCTTAGACACATATATCTTCTGCAAACAAAGGACATACGCAAGGGTCACAATAACACTGGTTTTGTGCTATCAGTTTTTTTCTGCTGCTATTGCAAAGAACAGGAGAGGGTTATCTCATTTCTTGGTAACCCTTTCAACTTCCAGTGAAACCTGAGCGCCTTCTGCAATGAAGTGACTACCTTGGTGGACAAGGTGAGAGCAGTGAAGGTTGTTTATATCGACTTCAGAAAGGCATTTGACAGCATCCTCATAAACAAGCTGGCAAAGTACTGGCTAGTTAAGTGGACAGTGGGATGGACTGAAAACTGGGTGAATGGCCAGGCCCAAAGGATTGTGATCATTGGTGGGTTACCTCAGTGAAAAATTCTGAGGCCAGTACATGTGTCAGCAATGGCCTGGACACTGAGACAAAGTGCACCTTCAGCAAGTTTGTAGAGGATGCAAAATGGGGAAGAATAGCTGAGTGACCTTGTTATGCTGGAGGATTGGGCTGGGAATAATCTCAGGAAGGGCAGAAGAAGGTAATAGAACAATTTGCCCTTTGGGTGGAATGCACTCCCATGCACCAGCACATACTGGGGAGTGCTCAACAGGAAAACATCTTTGCAGAAAAAGACCTGAGGCATGGTTGAACATGATCAAACAGCTTCTGGTGCTGCAATATGCAAGAGTTCTGCCAGCATATTGAGTGAGGTGATCCTTCCTCTCTAATCAGCACTGGTGAGGTACATCTGAAGTTCTGGGTGCCGTGCTGGGCTCTCCAGCTAAGAAAAGATACAGACATCCTGGTGCGGGTCTGGTGCAGAACTTCAAAAGGCATAAATGGACTGAAGCATCTTTCATATGAGGAAAGGCTGAGAGAGCTAGGACTGACCAGCCTGGCAAGACAGCTCAGGGAAATCTTAAACAATATGTAAATGCCATATAGGAGGGAATGAAGAAGAGGGAGTTGGACTCTCCTTACTTGTGCTCACGGACAGAACAAGAGGATATGGGGCACAAACTAAAAAAACATGACATTTCTTCTGAACATAAAAATACTTTTATATTCTGCAGGTGGCCAAACACTGGCAGAGGTTGCCCTGAGAGGCTGTGGAGTTTTCTTCTGTGGAGATATTCAAAACACAACTCAACACAGTCCTGGACAACCAGCTCTGGGTGACTTTACTTGAGCGATAGGTTCCACAAGATGATCTCAAGAAGTCTTTTTCTGCCCCAATGATTCTTTGATTCTAGTAGTTTCTGGGATAGGCAGGAACAATACTGTTTTCTTTGCTTATGTGCAATGTCTGTGTACTGCTACTGTTTTGGCAAACAAGCTTAGCTAGTAAATTCTCTGGGTGGTTGTGATATAGGTATTTATGAGTGGTGAGTTTGGTGGTAAGAAGGAGGGAAGAGGAGAAAAACAAGGCAAAGGAATATGTATTTTTAGTTCAGTGTTCATTCAACACAAGTTTCTATCAATATTACATACATTTCAGTAAATTAATGGTATTCAACAAGTTCATATGAACATGTACATTTAAAACATTTTAATATTGAATTTAATATTGAAATGAGGAAGTGTTATTTTATATGGTACTTAACTTGTATTCATAAATAATCATGCATACAAACATATTAAGTCACTTAGAACAGTAATGAGTAATTTTCAAGTCCCAGCAACCAGCAAGATTCAATTGTAATATGATGTTTGGCCTACTTGGCCCTTTTAAAACTTTCAAAGAAGGGGCAGCATGTCCTTTTTAATCTGCTTTTCAATGGCTAGTGGTAAATAATTGAACATGAGATTGGTGGGTATGACAAATTAATATGCATACTGACAATTTATAAACACAGCATCACTTAGGGAATTACTATATGAATATACAAGCAATTATATGTTTTAAATGATTTATTTAATTTTCCAAATAATATACCACTGAAGTGGAAATTGATAAAAAAGAGACTACAAATACAATATTATGTCAACTTTTTTGCTGAACTTATTAAGTGGAGGGCCTCTTAATGAGGAAATTAATGAATGAAACAGTTCATTATGGCTAAGCATTCTTTGTTGTTGTTAAGAATTTGCCAGCATAGACCTGTATTAGTCAATTTAATTATGATTAATATCTTATCTTGAATTCTATCTCCATTCATATCTGAGAAACAAATGTAATCCTTATTACATGATCAAAGTTCATAAGATAGGGTAAGCTGCTGATGACCTTATATTTTATTCATTTTCACATTCATATTTATCAGTTTTTATAAGAACTATTGTCAATCTTAAAATATTTTAAAAACCCACATTTATTCATTATATGTTATACAACCACTTGTTCTTCTTAGAAGCAGGAGCCTATGTTCAAGATTAAATATCTCAACAGCTTTATTACCCTTTTTCAAATGCAGTAACTACTATTTTATAGCAATTTAAATAAGGAGAATGACTATCTTAATCTCTAGGATTTACTCCAAGTAAGACTCACTAGACTATGTAATTTAAAGTGATTTTTTTTTTTTAGCCAAAGATCTCATAAACATCAGTGCAAATTGCACTTCAGCTGTAAACAAAGTTTATTCTGTTAGTTCTATAAGGTTTTTTCTGTGTGTGAGTCCGTGAATTTTTGAATGAGGAGTATGTTTTGTGTTTCTAAGGGTAATCACTAGCTCACAATTTCCAGTATTTGATCATATATGGAATCAGCTGAGTCTTGTCCACATTAATTGTTCAGTATGAAATAGTTCTTATGCTGTCTTTGGCTGTGTGGTACTGGTTACATTAATATTATTAATTTTTTCTCTAATTTCCTTAACAAAATAGCTAAAAAATTGTGTGGTCAGACTCTCCATCTGTAATTCCTTTTCCCTTTTTTTGAATTAAAAAAAAAAATTATTTTGCTATTTCTAAGAAACTGACCCAGGCAAAATGTTTTATCTCATGGGTTTTGTGATGTGCTCTTCAACACCAAAACATTTTGAGTTCAGTTCAACTTGTCTCAACCATGTTTGGGGCCAAAATCTTATGAATTCCCTCAAATCATTCACTCTTGTGCATTTCTTTTTCCTAAAAGTGAAGAATTTCAATTTTCCTGACCATTTGAAAACCGTCTCGTTCCACTTCAGATCCCTAATATAACTAGCATTTTAATTATGATTTCCCATAGGTATTTGGGGTCATATGTTTAAAAGCATGTGATGTGCATAAACGTTATGTCTTTCAGCAGTCTCCATTACTGACTTCATGAGTCTGCCCTTTTGAAAAGCACCCTCTATCATATTTATGATGTTGTCTTACTTAAAATGGGTACTAATATAAGTCTGCTGAAGGCTTCATTGTACTCCTGTGACTGTCCCAGCAGTGAATCCCACACAGTGAATCCCACAAGGACAGCTTCTTTCTTTCTTTCCCTCTGTCTTTCTCTCTTTCTTTCTCTCTCTCTTTCTCTCTCTTTCTTTCTTTTCTTTCTCTCCTTCTTTCTTTCTTTCTTTTTCTTTCTTGCTTTTTCTTTCTTTCTTTTTCTTTCTTTCTTTCTCTCTTTCTTTCTCTTTCTTCTTACTGACCTGCCTGCCTTCATCTTTTGACATCACAATTCCTGGTCATAAATGTAACTCCCTGCTACAGACTGTGAGAAGTCTCACAAGTAAAGTTATCCACATTCAGGTTACCTCTAAAACTCATTTTGGCTACTTGGTTTCTGACATTTTTTGTTCAGTTTTAATTTTACATTTTTAAATAATTATACTGATATCCTTTCACTTGTATAATTGCTATGCTATTTACTTATTTTTATTCTTCTGATCTCTGTATGTAGGTAACAGACTCCTCAGATCCAGGCTATCTCAGGTATCCAGTTGTCATTATTCATCCTATTCATAGAATCATTTTAATGAAAAAGTAACTTAACTATCTAATCACATTATCACCACTCTACTTCTATGGAAATATGAAGAACATTATGCTAAGAAGCATTTTCAAAAGATAAACAAGCATCATTTATTCTGCTTGTAAGACGTAAGATCTCTAGTTTATAATAGCTGACTGTAATGTTAGTCATTGACAGTTCAGAAAATATATAGGCCTAAGGGTGACTGCAAGTCAAAAAGAAATCATTTCCTGGGGTCAAATTCTCCCTTGATAACATTTACTTTAGCCACTTAAAATTGTGTAAGATAAGTATGAGCTGCATCAAAGGAAAGATCTGCATTCACTTTCACTAATGACCATTTGTTTTGTATTTTGTCCTCAAATAGATGGCCTTGAAAGGCTGTGAATCGATGCCCTGAAAAGTCTAGATTACCCACAAAGAACTAGTACCAACCTACTGCAAGTGGACAGAAGAACAGAGATAAAGGAGTCAAAAGGGAGGCTCCTACAGCTACAGCTAAAAAAGTGAGATTTATTGTATTGGCAGAAGCATTGGAAATGATAATTCCCGTATGCTTCATTGATAGACTCATACTTGGACATCGGTGATTTTTCATCTCATAAATCAGTAGCACAAAGTGACAATGATAAATATGGCTGGATAACTGCAGCCTAACTTTTCAGTCCTCACCCAAATAGGACCACTGATTGTCTGCTCAATATTTATTCATTTATTTAGATTACTTATCTCTGCATTTCTATATTGATTTCTATGTGTCCTGAAAGAAAAGGAGCAGGGAATGAAGTATAACAAGGTATAAGTATTTCAGTATCTTTTAAATACACGTTGGTAGGATTGGCTTCACAGAAAAACATGTATGCCTGGGCCAGGTAGAAGAATCCAGAGCTCTGGATTAAACTGTGTGGCATCCCCACAGAAGATACTTGCTTCAGAATGGGATAAACCAAACTCCTTCAATGAGATGCCTAACATAGCCAGTGTAGACTGAGTGTCAAACTGCATTTCTTTATTCAGTGGCTGGAGGTGTCATGCTTCCTGGTTTCCAGAAGCTCTGTGATACAGCATTCACTCTGGCTGCATGAGACATGGTTTGATACCTGTTAAAGGTGAGTAAAATGCCCAGTCTTCCTGGAACATGCTGTTTTTTACGTGTCCCGTGCCACATACAGCACTAAGCTGTTCCCTAGGTGACTAAAATTCTGTCGGCTATGAATTAGGCCAGACAGATGGAGGAAGATGGCAAAGTGTTCAGTCCTAACCCTTGCCATCTTTCAGGACTTTGCTCCTTATTTTTTATATGAATAGAAACTGTAGCCGAAAACCTTTCCCCCCTAGACAAAAGATTTCCAAACTCAATCATATTGTTAACAACACCTCCTAGCAGCCAAGGCAGGTGGCAGAAACAGAAAAAAGTGAGTGTTGCACCCATCTAAATGGGCAAGGAGGCAGTCTGTGGAGGCGTTAGTGGTTCCCAGTTATGCTACTCTGCCCAGAGGAAAATTGAGCAGGGGAAGCTGTCTGCCATTCCCTCTTCCATTTCCTGGACTGCCATCTATGTGTGCCAGAGAGCAGACTCTGGACCTCCCTGAAGTGATCCCCAGCCACTAGCAGTACAGGTATTGTAACAGTATCTGCAAATTTTTTTACTTTGTTATTTGATCAAATTCTCTCATGAAAGCACATATACTAAAAATTCCAATTAAATAACCTATATCTCTATATACAATATTTATACTTATTTCGTAACAGGGCATTGGATAGTCTAATGGATTAGTATAATGCTGATGCTCATGTTTTCCTATACCTGTTGGAAAGGAGTAGTTCTATTCCTAATTCTGAGTGGCTAATCTACTTAAATATGGTTGATCCTTAGGCAATTGTGACTGTGTGCCAGAAATGCAGAACATATCAGCAATTCTGCATGGAGAACTGGCAGATCCACAGTTCTTTGCCAAAACAGGAGACTGATCCAGCTCCTGACTATGTCAGTGGGACTGATGTCAATAGGAACAATAGCAGGGCTATGACATTTCCTTGCCTAGAGCTTTATATATTCTGACTATTGTAAGGAGTTTTTTTAACCTTCTGTTCCAAAAGTCCGTGGGGTAAACGGGCACAGATGGGACAGTGCTTCAATATAAATTTTTACATCTAAAGCCACAGTGGCAAAAAAGGCTACAGAAAGTGACACAGCACAGAATCTAGGTTGTGTTTAGGCAGCCATGCCTCAGGTTTTTTTGGTGGTTTTTTTTGTTGTTGTCAGGGGTTTTTTTTTAAGTTTCCCTCATTGTTTAATATTTGGTTTATGACCATCAGAAAGGTAGTTGTGGAAGCCAGTAATGTTTCTCATGATGATGCAGGCAGAACCATAACCCACTAATAAATACAAATTAGTGTATAACTCATGTTAACCTCATACTAGAAAGCAGGAAAAAAAACCCCAGAGAATACATCTCTTGAAATAGACTTTAGTAGCCATAAAAAACACTGTAAAAGGGAAAATAATGTGTAATTGTGTCATGGATGAGAGCCTATGGATAACACTGATTTGTGCTGGTGATAAAAAATGAATGTTAAGCACTGGAGAGAAAAATGTTGTACAGAGAAATTAGATTTTCTACTTTAAAGTTATTAACTGTCAATATGGAACTTTATTCTACATAATGTTAAACACATAATTAAAATTGAGTTTTGGTACTGGAATGGTGAGAAAGCGTAGTAGGCGGAGGAATGTAAAAATTCCAATAATGGCAATGAGTACCTTTATGAACTCTTGTTCTCTCAAGTTAATGTGATTATAAATATGATGCATATCAGATTGTGTTTCAAGGAGAAATAAGTTTTAGTTTTGTCATTATAAAGAAGGACTTTGAACTTTGGCAGTTCATACTTTCAAAAGGCAAAGTAAAAAATTTATGGATTGTGGGGAAGACAGAGTTTGTAAGTTTTGAATGGCTCAAGTCAGCAGCACTTTGGCTTTGACCATCTGTATTTAGTGAAACAGGCACAATGCCTTTGATAAGGCAACAGAAAAAAATGTAAATTTTATCCTGTGTATTACGTGTTGGTGAAAGTGAAAGAACATAGTGGTTTTGGTTCATGGCAATGATCACTATGCACAAAGATTTTTCAATCAGGAAGGCATGTAAAACTTTACTTTTGGATACTCCAGTTTTCTTATAGTGAATCCATTCATTTAATAAATCCACAAAACAAAAAGACCTCTCTGATAGAATGTTTTATGTCATATTTCTGTTTCTGCAGCATTCCATTGTCCACATGCACAAACACAGAGTTCTGCTTTGTCTATGATAAGCACAAAAGTCTAGTGTTTTTATGAATTTTGGTACAAAATTCCTACGTTACAAAATTTACTAGAAAATAATGTGGGTGATTTCTTTGTGGATAATTTGGGGCTAATTCTTTTGTGAAAGACTAAATTACTGGCTTTGCAAGGTAAACTGTGCAGAAATTATGTCTCACAATTCCTCAGGTGTTTCACTAACTTTTTTAGGTAAAGAAAATATAATTGATTGCAGACCTGTTGCTCCACCAATAACTTGATGTAATTATTCACACAGAGGTGTTTGCACATAGACTCAATCCCCGTTTTTATAACTGGCTCCTTGCTGCAGTTACAAGAGGAGGGTTTTGTAGATGTTGTATATTAATTCTCGTTAGATAGTCTTCATACTGCGAAGCAGTCTTCCATGCCACCTTCTAAAGATTTGTTGTTTTAACTTAGGACAACTCAGGACAACTGTTCTGGATTGAAGGAAAATGCAAAATATAATTTTCACGTTAGATTTTTGTCTCATATAGTTTACCTGATTAACTGCTGTTAAAACAAGCAGTTATAGTCATCCTTCAAAGCAAGTGAAAAGGGCAGCCTGTAACTTCAGCAGTGCCAATAGGAATATATTTGACCTTGCACCTCCAATTCTGACATTATTTAACCTATCCACAATTAGTGAATTTCAATTATTTGTTCAGAAGAGCCATTTGTAATTGCCTGGCATAAGCCTGCCTTTAGGATGCAAAGCAGAAAACAATGAAAATGCTACGCTGGTGAATTAGAACAGCAGCACTTAAATGTATAAATTAAATGGGCCTCTTTTCACAGCTTTCTCTTTCTATTCTGAGAGGCTTCAGTCTGGTGACATCAAAGACAGGATTATGTGAGAAAATAAAAACTTGATCTAATGTCCATGTTTGAAGTCATGAAAGTCCTCTTCTCTCCAAGCCAAAATAACCATTCTTACAGCACAATGAGCTAGGGTCCAGGTGCAGCGGGCGGAAGGTTCCAGCAAGGCACTGAGGATATTTCAGAAAAGCCAAGGAGTTGTACATTAAGACATAATCTTCCTAAATGTGCTAAACGATTGTATGTAGGCTTTGGATGCTTTGTTCTGTCAATTAGTTCATTAAGTCTTTCTTTTAATTGAAGAATGCTATTATGCATGTGGCTGGATTGGCCTTTAATGACAATTTAAGCTGTTTCACTTACTTATAGGCAATTCTACAACATGATATATGAGGAATCAAGAAAGGAATGCTAAAACACAAGGTCATCTAAGAGTACACTGTGATCATATATTGTTAGTGTCGGTGCATGTAGCATTGCATTTCTGATATATTTGATACACTGTCCACAACTTACAGAAGGATTTAGAAGGTAAGGCAAAATGATGACCTTTTTGTACTTTGAAACTTGTTCTTCTCAATGAAGGAGTCTTCTTACATTAAAATATTCTCTCATGTGATGAAATTATCTTCTCTGAGTCTCTAAAAATTATCGAAGACCAATGGAAACTGTCACCTCATAAAAATGTGCAGCTTCAGCGCTTCATAAAGAAGACTTTAATTTTAATGTGAGCATCTCAAAAACATGCCTTTAGAAGTTCTTGCTCTTAGAACAGTGAAACAACCATCACGAGCTTGGACAGTCTCTCAACAGGTGCTACTGTCCAACTTAAAATGCAAGTCGATTGCTGTAAAATTTTATTAACATCAGATACTAGTGAGAATATTTGCCTTTTGTAAAATCTATGATCCTGCCATACGATTGTCTCTTTGCCCTGAATTTTCTGCTTATTACACATATTCACTAGCAGAAGAGGTACATAGATAGCAGGTTTTCAGTTCATAACTACGGACAAGCAGATGCAACAACCCACATGAAAAATAAGGTATTAGTAGACCATATGTCTGATATTCACTACAGCCTCAATTCCAGCATTGGACAATTTGCAATAGTTTGATTATATTCTATTCGGCTCCAGTGTTGGGGTAAGATTTCTCAGTGGTGTATTTACAGTGACTTTAAAATAATGTATCTATTATATTATTACTGTTTATTTACATTATGCACCTGTTTCCAGACAAATAGCTATGTTACTATAGAAGTATTGGAATAAATATATTTCACCCAATTTGAATTATGATAGAAAATAGAATACTATTTTTCAAAAATCCAATTTTATACTGGTTTTATATATCTAGTCCATGTAGCTACATATTTTGATGGCTATAATGTAGTTTAATTTGTGTCTTTTACAATTGTATTAAAGTATATATACTGCCAATTCTGCAACTCCCTGCCTAACTGTATCTGTTACTTTGTAAGGTCATTTCTTCTTTCTCCTACTGAGTTTAAGTCATTAAATGCATCCTATCCTTTTCATTTGTAAAAGCTTTAAAATTGGATACTCCTGTTGAATTGAAGCTTTATTAGTGTAAGATTCATGGAGGGGCCAACAGTAACATCTTTTTTAATTTAGTTCCTGACAGACAAGGAACATTTCTTCATGATGCAGGACACAAAACTTAGTGCTAATTCTATAGGCAGGTAGCATATTAATTAGATTTTACAGGATACATAAATCATTACAATGTGTTTTCCAATGGTCTTACTGCTACGACATAACAGTTCTGTCAGGTCAGTCTTACAGGTAAATATTTTCTTCCTGTCTAGCTTTCAGGCAGGACAATGCTGCTAAAGTGATTGGACAAGCAAAAAGACAGGTTTTCATTACATGATAATAGTGGGAAGGCCCTCATAGAATATTTTCAAAATGTTAAAATGGGAGCAACTTTAATCCTACAAGAGGCCCTTGAGGCTTCTTTTCCCATTTGCAGCTCTGGGTGGTCCAGCTGAAACCTTTGTGATCATTAGGATCCCCCTAAGCATTTGGATGACAACGCAATTCACGGAAATTCTTAGGATGAGGGCCTGCTAGAATATTTAACAAGCTCTCAGCATCCTTTACTGCTTCTGTGAAACTTTCATCTACCCATTTTCCAGTATTTTGCCACTGCTAGATATGACAGCAGGAAACATTTGGTAAACAAAAATATTGAAAATAAATAGTTGCATAACCAAGAAGAACTGAGTAGTGTCCATGCTACAGATGAAAGCAGCTGCCTAATTGGTTAGGTGCAAAGCAACAAAAACCTGACATCCATCCATCTATCCATATTTGGGTCTGGCTCTGCCATCTGCCAGCATCAGGACCTTGAGGCAGAACAAGGCAGTTCTTCCAAGGAGTTGATACTCCATAGCGCTTGGAAAAGGGATAAAGCTAATTAGAAGCCACAGAGCTCAAAGGGATAAGGAAGCCTGATTAGCTAGCTTATCTCAGTAAGAAAATGAAAATATTTGGCTCAGATAAGACTCAAAGGAAAGAGGAAATCTGTCTGCATTCAGACTATCTCTGAGGCAGTGCTGAAACCAAAGCTTATTTGCACGAGAGTGAAAGTGGATAATTATTATTGCTTTCTTCCAGATAGGACAGGTAGCTGCAACTACCCTAGAGTTTTATGAACACAATGTAGTGTTTCAAAAGCCATTTATTGTTTCCATCTGTTCCGTTCTGGAAATTGAACTTAAAGGAAAGTATCAAAATGAAAGGCTATTCCCATGAAAGAGAAGAGGAGCTTGCAGGTGAGACTTGAACCAATATTCATAAGGTTTAGATACAGCCTCTGTCTCTGTTACCAGCTACCTAAGTGAAGCTAGGTTTTCTTTATGTTCTCTGACTGTAAAATATGGCAGTAGTGCCTTTTTATATTCTAGCATGAAAAAAAAATCCAACTCGATCTTTACTGGACCTTCTGATTCTCTGAGTGTGTAGTACTTCACTTCTCTGACTTGCAAGTTCCCAAGAAATTTGTTTGATTTTGGGGTTTTTTAGTTTGTTTGGTTTTGTTTATTTGTTTGGCTTTTGTTCATCTATTCTTTTGATATGGTGGTGCCTTTAACTGAAGAGGTCCTGCAAGACTTTCATCATTTGGCCTGGTGGGCCAGAAAGTAGTGTTCCTAAACACGTAGCAGCAGTATTAACAAGTTTTGGTACCCATAGAGAAGTCTGAATGTTCTAGCTATATTGGGATGAAGTAATTGAATCCTTCCTTTCATTATATCCACCAGCAAGATGTGAAGAGAAACTGTGAATCTACTCTTCCTCTTAGTCTTCTGGCAAACAGCAGTCCCAAGGAAGGGATTATTGACATCAGAATGAAAAAGTTCAGACTGTTGTTCAAAAGAGGCAATTCCCTGCAGGAGAAGAGAGTAAACCTGGGCAGAGGTCTTGCAGCTATCATCTTCACCAAACAGTTACTGTCAGAAAGATATGCCCTTAATAGCCGGTAGTGACCAATGCCTTCCTGCCTTCTTCTGCCATGAAGTCCAAAAAAATCCTCATTCACCACTTTCGGAACTTCCAGAAAACTGCTGAGAGTCACAAGATGCCTCTCTGATTACAACTCCCTGCCACTAGTGTGATCGCATTCTTCTCCATGGCCATCTAAACAGAGAACAGTTCCAGTGACAATTTTAATTTTCATCAAAACAGAGGAGTGAGGTTGAGTTCAACAATTTTCTGATTCCTGCCTGTGAGAAATGTGTGTTTGTGGTGCTTCTTGGGCAGAATTAGGAAAATTAAATCTATTGACAGCATACTTAACTTCCCTACAGAAATTCATCACATTAAAAAATTGTGGAGTGTCAGTAGCTGAAAAAATTACATAAAATCATAACATCTCACAAAAAATAGGGATTTGATCACGAAATTTCATGCTCCGGGAGAACTTAGGAGGAATTCACTGTCAAACTGGGAAAACATGGATTGTAGAGTAGACACTTTTGAATTTGGTACTATGGAGCTGTAATCACAATCAGAAATGAACAAAACTCAGTGTGGTTAAAAGTACAGTGCAAGGAAGGAAATAATGAGAGTGACAGTAAGAGTGCTGTATGTATGCTAAAGATATTACGAATTACGAGAACTTCCTATTTTTTCTTGGCTTTCATTCATATTCTTGCATATTCAATGACTTTTCTACTTATTTGTGTAAGGCACTGGATTATTATATTAATTATTGACTCGGAGCAACTCAAATGTGTGTATGGGGAGGAAGGGACAGGTCAAATTTCATGAAGGTGAAATAGTGCCCTGCTCCATACCCCAACTCCTTCAAGCCTCTTTGGGCAGTCCCAGAGCAGCTGTCAGTCACTGGCACACTGGGACCACTGCCCTTCACCCCACCCCAGAGCCCCAGTCCAGCCTCAGAGTGGTCAGTGGGCCAGAAGTCCTGCCTGGCAGGGTGGCCACAGGGAGCCAGAGCAGACAAAAACAAAGACGTCTGTGGTTGCAGTCCTGCTATTTCCTGGACTCCTTGTAGCTGCACCTATGCTGGATATGGCATGGTAGCTATAATTCCCTCATTTTCCTGCTCTTTCTTTACTTCTTCCTCTCCTAATCTCATTTCTCAGTATTTGGGTAACTTAAAGTTGGATGGGTTAGATATTGCTGAGTTGTATGGGTTAGCATGTGCTGAGTAAATGCTTTGTGAAATGCTTTATTTTGGTTGAATATTGCCCTTTAAACTTTTGCCAAGTTCACTTATTTTCTAGTTTGTGTGGTATATGACCTCATGAGAAATGTGCATAGTGTCTTCTCCCTTGTGTCCTACGAAAGTATATAAAGAACTGAAGTCCCTTTTAATAATCTGGTGGGTGGATTTTTGGAGCCTTATATATTTTTTGAAGTAAAACCCTTTCAATGAGCTTGTAGCTCAAACCTAAGGTCTTACGATTTATTAGTAAAGGGAATCTTCTGAGCTACTTGTATCTGTCACATTTAAGCCCATGTTTTCAACGTGTTTGTTTGCTTGTTTGTTTTCAACAAAGTTGAAAGTTGTTAAATAAATTTCCCATTTTTAAGAAATCTTATAAACAGATATAATGTAAAGATACAGGGTCTCACTAAGGATCTCAATTCACTTTTTATCTGTTTCACTGGTGTAACTGGTGCCACTTGATTTTGAAGATATATCATAATCATCCTTTTATGTTTTTTTCTTTGTCTCTGTTGCAAATAGTTGAAGAAGAAATTAATTGATTCTCTTTCTAGTCTCATCCCAACAGTCCCACTCTCCTTTAAAAATTGTATATTGTGATAATCAGCTAGCAATGTAGCATGTTACATTGCATTTTCTTCTCAAGTCTTGTGTAGCAGGAAAGCTTTTCATAAGCAGTCAGTAATAATCAGTCAAACAAGATGTAGGCACCTACCAGTGACAGCCATATATTTTATTAAGCATATGAAGTATCACAATAATTTGCATATTTACTAATCTGTTATGGTACAAATTCATACCAACCACAGTCAAAAGATCACAGAGGGATTAAGAAAAACCTAATTTCAAGACTTAAGAGAGGATAAATCCAAATCACACACACCACATAAAATAACAGGTTAATAAAACACAAATAGCTTCTACAATCACATTACCAAGTTTCTTTTACACTTGTTCAGCAAATTATCATTTTCCAGTAGCAGTTCTATGGTGCAAGCAGTACATGAAAATGCATTTTCATTCTTTCTCTATGCATTTCTATCAAGTATTAATCATTGATTGAACCTCAGATTACTCAGACCATCGTGAAAGGAAGACCTGATCCACATTGGGAGTTTGTTGTAGAGTTCACAGAGTTAAAAGCTTATATTTTGCTAAATTGAAGATAATAAAAATTAGCAGCCCTTACCAGTGTAAGAACTCTTTGCCTAGTAATTTATTCACTGAGTAACATGGTATTCAGCCAAAAACCTACCTCTTAATAATAAGGGGCATGATTAGTCAATAAGGAATATCAAGTTGTTTTTAATTTTTCAAATGACTGCTTTAAGATAACTCTCCGCCTTAAAAATCTAGGGCATCATTGGTCTCTATGGTTGTTCAAAGGGCTGTTAATTTTCATTGTTTAATGATTACTTTAACGAGTAATACATAATAAAGCAGTTCATGCAGTGTGAACCTATACTTTTCTCACAGGTCTTTTGCCTTAAAAACAAATTTTTGTATCTCAATGAAAATTACTATCTCTCCCAGTATAGACTAAGCATCCGTGTGAAGTCTAGGGAAATATTAGATACTGAATGTCAAATGCAGTAGAACTTATCTTCTAAAGCTCTCTGAACCTCAGCACCAGAGTTGTTTTTTTCCATGTGTCAGAACTTGTTTATTTTCTCCTTCAAAAAGCAGTTTCTTTTCACTGGTCCTGTAACCAGAGAAGGAGGCATAGACGAGAGTAATACATTGACACCTCTGCCAATGCCTAGAACATCGTGGATGCTTCAGATATGTGTGGCATAGACTTGGCCAGTATTATAGTACCAGGACCCAGAAGTCTGAGTTTCTTCTCCATATTAGAGAAAACTCAAACCTGTACCTAGATTCAGTTTACTTCATCAGTTACACTGTCATAATATAAAAAAGGGACTAGTCTCTCACGCATAAACTTTCTAACTGTTAAAATTCATTTCACCAGAAAATAGGCAAGTTATTCCAATCAATGTGGCACTGTCCTTGAAATGAGGAGCTGGCACGTTCCTGGACCATTTAAAGTATTTTTCATAAAAAAACATACGCAGTTAACCTTTGGAATCTTTATTCTTTTCAACTGCATCCCTGCAAGCATCCATGGTGTCTACTTTCATATATTGCACACTGAAATGACATTTAAGAACTGCTTTCATTCAGGACACTTGGCTACAAATGAAAATCACGAACCCTGATCATGATCAATTGTCATATGTCACCTAGCCCAGTGTCCTGTCTCCAACAGCAAGCAAATAATGGATGCTCTAGAAAGAGTAGGACAGGAAAAATACGTCATGATACTTTCAGAAATATATTACTAGCATAGCAAATCTGAGCAAGAGATAGCAACTTTTTATGGAATAAGTATGAGTGGATTTATCTTACAGGAATTTTCCACTTGTTCTTAAAATGCATGTAAAATTTTAACACCCTCAACATCCTGAAACAATTAATTCAGTATTTAATTATGTGTTATGTGAAGTATCCCCTCTTTCTGTTTCCTTTGAATGTTTTTGATGACTGCCAGTTCCGGTATTAAGAGAAAGAATGAGCAAGTGTGCCTTACCCTCCTTCTCTGGGTCTCTTCCAGTTTTGTAAATTTGTGTCATACATCTCTCTATATACTTGCAAGTCTTCCTGATGCATTCCAGATTCCTTTGGATTTAAATAGGGACATGGTATTTTCTGTTATGTTCTCTGTTCCTTTGCTAGTAATTTTTCTTTTTTTTCCACAGAGAATGACTAACAAACCAACATTTTCTTAGAGGTATCTGTCATGATTTAATAAGCATCCAAAGTTCAGGACCTATTGTTATGTGTATGAAACAAGAAATGTTTTCCCCATGCATATCAGTTTGCATACATCAACAGTGAATTTCACTTTCCATTTTATTATCCTGTAACTTGGTGTGGATAGCTTTCAAAAATTCCCAATTCGTTGGCTATTCTTTTTTATTAGTCCGAACAACTTAATATTAGAAAACGTCTGCCATTTTCTGAACTGTAGCTCACCATTTGCATATCACAATTATGAATTTCTGGGACACCCAACAACAGTCCATGTAGCTCTCTGATGTGATAATTTGCCATTTATTCCTATCCTTCCTTCCCTCTCTCCATTCATTGTGTGTTTTCTCCAATGACTCTTGGACTCTGCCTTTCTAGAAAAACACCCAAGCCCTGTGGCTTATCTGACACTTTATGAACCCTGCATTTGTTGTTGCTACATAGCTTTCTATAGAACCAAAAAGCATAACTCTATCCATGTGCCATTTTGCAGCTGACGCATTTTGGTACAGGGATGTGAGTTTAAATCTTTTTGAACTGAAGTGATCTTGAACTTAGGTTTCCTTCAAAGGTTCTGAAAAGAGTGCTCTCCTCCAATGTCCAGTGCCAGTGACCACACTGCATAAGCACCAATTCTTTAAACGGAAGAGTTGCATACTTAAATATGTCCCGGATAGCGGCCTGCAGGCAGTCCAGACTTTCAGTTATGACAGTGGATGTTATATTGTAGCAGGTATCACTGAGATCAGAACACAGCCACCGAAACATTGCTGTCACATTTAGACCATAAACCACACCAATTTTAAGAGCCTTACAGTATCTGCTTTTCTATCTTGAGTTGCACACTCAATGGGCTTAAAATACACAAAGCAATGCCTTGTTTTGGAATAGTTTCCCGTAATTAAAAATAACAATCACTTTATTACCTAGCCAAAATAAATCAGAAGCATAGTGGGGTGGGATCTGTGCCTTTTCTAGGCCTCCATTCCTCTAGCACTAATTTTTGCTGCACTACCTTTGGTAGTGTGATGATATGAAGAGTAAGCTTGCTTGTCCTGTTTCCATATGTTTCTTCTGTTTACAACCACCCCGACTCAGTAAAGACTGAGCTGTGTTTTCTGTGCAGAACACATGAGTACTTTAATCTGAAGGCAAGCTATTTCTGCATGAGGTGTACTGGTATAGCAGACAGACAAAATTTAGTGGTTACCACAAGACTGTTGCCCTGTTTCATTTGACAAGTGAAAAATGTTACCCTTCACCAGTTATACCTGCTTTTCAGATTGGAGGAAAGGGTACTGTTTCATTTCTCTGCATCTTGTACCATCATCTGGTTTTAAACAGCGCTGGGATTGGATTTGTTTGTATATTGGGATTTTTGGCTATTGGTGCAAAATTTGTGTAGCATTGCAAAGGCTATGTTTAGAGATGAAGTACTTAAGAATAAAGAAAAATAGGTGTATAAACAAGTTAGAAAATTCTAGTCAAATATTTAAGTTTCCCTTCCCTTCTGACAGTCTCAAATTAGCAGGTTCTAACCCTCTGTAATCTTCATTGTACTAGCTACAGAAAATAGCACCGTCTTTTGGTCATACAAAGTGTAGGCCACTAACTCGGCAATCACACTAAGCCCTCCGGCCGAGTGTCCTGTGGCCTAAACTCCACTCCCNNNTCCTGTGGCCTAAACTCCACTCCCCAAAGCCCCTATGGTGAGGAAAACCTGCTGCACACAGCGCCCATGTAAGCAAACCGCTGGGTATCCCACAAAATCGCCGGGTACCTCACCGTCCCCGTGCGTCCCTCCGGGCGATGGGCGAGAGCCCGGCCCTTAACCCCGCCTCGCCTCCAACCAGAGACCTTCTCCCGTCGCAATAGCCCCTGCCCCAGGGGTTGTTGTCACGACACCTGCCCTTACTGCCCGGCCGCCGTCCGCCCCGAACGGGGGACGAAAAGCGGCGGGGACCTCCTGCTTACAGCCCGCCGTGGTACACAGATATCCAGAGTGGTCTCCTCACACCAAAAAAAGTTTTCCCGCCGTGAAATTTAGACGATCCAGCATCTTAAAACTAACCAGAATCCTCTGAATAATTCCCAGGAGGATTACTTCTTCTGCTTCGGCTTCCTAACACTTTTGACTATTAGACAGATGTGAGAGGAAAACTCAGATTCCTTCCTTGGAGCACTACACAGCAGTCACATTAAGAGTAGTGGAATATGTTTAAATACATATAGAACTAGTGTTATTCACGATTTTTTGGAGGGCTGCTTCCCCTATAAACAGCTTGTTTTTAGCAGCAGAAATACCGTTTGGATTCCTGCCTAAGATGGAAGACAGAAAGAAAATGTGAAGTACTTTTTCTTTTTCCTTTTTCTTATTTTTTAATCATTTGTTTTGGCTCAGTATATCTAGTTGCAATACCTTGGAGGCAATTCCCCTTCCAGACCTATTCACAAACCTTGATACTGATCCGTGTCTCATTAGCACAACAGCATTAGTAATATTTTTTCAGCTCCAGGAATTCTATACTTCTTGAAATTTAGATGAAAAGACGCCTCCTCCCTCCCGCTCCCCCCCC
>VZRE01010871.1:4170-21120 GCA_013396775.1 Cephalopterus ornatus
GGCCGAGGCGGGGGCAGCCAAACTTCAGCGTCCTGCTGTGCCCACACACCCTGGGCACGGCTCACTCCATGGCCACCGGCTCGGGGTGTGCTCCTGCCCGAGCTAAGAGCTCCTGGAGGGGAAAGAGAGGTGGTGAGGGAGGAGGAATTGGACACAGGGAAAGGAATTAGCCACAGGGAATGAATTGGCCATTGGGAAGGGAATTGGCTATAGGGAAAGAGAATTGGCTACAGGGAAGGGAATTGGCTACAGGGAAAGGGAATTGGCTACGGGGAAAGGAATTGGCTACAGGGAAGGGAATTGGCTATGGGGAAAGGAATTGGCTACAGGGAAGGGAATTGGCCACAGGGAAAGGAATTGGCTACAGGGAAGGGAATTGGCCACAGGGAAAGGAATTGGCCATGGGGAAGGGAATTGGCTACAGGGAAAGGGAATTGGCTACAGGGAAAGGAATTGGCCGTGGGGAAGGGAATTGGCCACAGGGAAAGGGATTGGCTACAGGGAAGGGAATTGGCCACGGGGAAAGGAATTGGCCATGGGGAAGGCAGAGCTGGAGAGGGAGGAACTGGACCAGGGAAAGCAGAGGTGGTGAGGGAGCTGGAATCAGACACAAGAGAGATGGTGAGGGAGCAGAAATTGGACATGGGAAAGCAGAGGTGGTGAAGGAGGAGGAAAGCAGAGGTGGTGAGGGAGCTGGAACTGGCCATGAGGAAAGCAGAGGTGGGAGGAGGGAGGAGCAGGAATCAGACACGAGGAAGGCTGAGATGGTGAGGGAGCAGGAATTGGCTCCAGGATGCAGCAACAGGCACAGGAAAGGCAGGGAAGCTCACAAGGGGATTCCTGGTTTTTCAGCAAGCTCGAGAAGCCACTCATGAGGGACTCAGAGGCATGGCGGGGGCAAGGGTGGGCAGTCCAGGGCACTGGTGCTGAACTTGTCTCTCCAGTCACAAATCCCCAGAAATCCTCTGGAGAGCCCAGGCCGGGGCTGTGGGACCCTTTGGGAGCAGGTGTCCTAAACCACAGATAATTCCCACCAAAAAGCCCCTCAGCTCTGCACTCAGAGTGGGCTGCTCAGGCTCCACCCATCCCAGCCCCCCGAGTTCTCCCAAGACGGACACGAGGTTGGAGTGTGCTCCCTCCTGCTGAGGGACACGTGTCCAGCTGTTCTCCCTTTGGTTTGGCAGCAGCAGGGGCTGGTTCCAGGTGGAGAAGGAGGGCACCCACCTCACTGCAGCTCCGTGGGGACACCAGCATTGCTACTGCAGCAGGAGCAGGAGGAGGCCGTGTCCGAGCAGCCACGTCACTGAGGAGAGGTCTCCAGGGTCCAGCTTTCTTGGGCTGGGGAGGCAAAGCAGAGGGACAGAGAGAGCAGAGCTGGTTAAAGGGCTGTGGAGTCACTGGGAGTCACGGCAGCACAGCACGAGGCACCTCTGGAGGTCGCAGCTCCGGGTGGAGTTAACACAGGAGAACATCCACGGCAGCCTCCTTAGGGAACACCCACATCAACCTTTCCAGGAGAACATCCACCCAGCCTCCTTAGGGAACATCCACATCAACCTTTCCAGGAGAACATCCACCCAGCCTCCTTAGGAAACATCCACATCAACCTTTCCAGGAGAATA
This sequence comes from Cephalopterus ornatus, assembly GCA_013396775.1. Classification (NCBI taxonomy): domain Eukaryota; kingdom Metazoa; phylum Chordata; class Aves; order Passeriformes; family Cotingidae; genus Cephalopterus; species Cephalopterus ornatus. The sequence continues at coordinate 5,793 of VZRE01010871.1, forward strand.
TCCAACCAACCTCCTTTCCAGAACATCCACACCACCCTTCCTGGGAGAACATCCAACCAACCTCCTTAGGGAACATCTGCATCAACCTTCCTGGGAGAACATCCACACCAACCTTTCCAGACCACCCACACTCATCCCCCCTTGCAGCCCCCTGGAGCCTGAGCGTTCCCAGTGCTGTGGAAACTCCAGAAAAAAAACCCCTGGGAGATGCCAGGACCCATCCAGAGCATCCACTGCTGCTCCCCAGCACTGCCAAGGCCACCCCTCACCACATCCCCAAGTGCCACATCCAGAGGGATTTTAAATCCCCCCAGGGATGGGCGCTCCACCACTGCCCTGGGCTGCACAACCCTTTCCATGAAGAAATTCTTCCTAATGTCCCACCTAAACCTCCCCTGGTGCTTCCCACGCCCCATCCTGGGTCGAGAAAATTCCCCTTCGTGGCTCTCGGTGCCGGAGCTGCAACAAACCATTGGACAAATAAAGACCAATAAAGCATTTGGAGCTGGAGATGCCCAGCTGGCTCCCATCCCAAATCCAGGGAGGAACAAGCGCATTCAGGACAAAAGACAAAATTTTCTGCTCAGCAGCATCCCTGGTTTTATATCCCGGAGCATTCAGGATAAAGGATTTCCCTCTTGCTGTGGGGAAGGATCAGGAGGCCCTGGAATAGGTTTCCCAGAGAAGCCCCATCCCTGGAAGTGCCCAAGGCCAGGTTGGAACACCCTGGGATAGTGGGAGGTGTCCCTGCCCATGGGAACAGGATGATCTTTAAGGTTTCTTCCAACCCCAAAGACCTTTTGCTTCTACAATCCGAATTTCCCAGGAATTTTGAGCAGAGCCCCAACCCTCTGATCAGGCAGTTGGATGAAGGCAGCTGTTATTTAAGGAACATTTGATTGAGTTTTATTAAGATTCATGTTCCCTTAGTAACTCAAAAGAAGAACACGAGCAAGGAAATCGCTTTAATAGGGACAGTGCTCGCAAAGGAAGAGGAGCCCTGTCAACAATTCCACGGGGCTGTGCCGAGCTTTTCCTGGCTGTGAAACACGAATTCGACGTTAATTCGGGAGAGGCAGATATCTAATGAGATGTTTATTCCAAACAAGGAGGCAGCAGGGATGGAGCCAGGCAGGATCCAGCTGGTACGGGGAGGGCTCTCCCTGTGCCCACTGCAGACACCCCCGGGGTGGGCACCTCGGGTGGGCAGGGGGAGGGTCTGCACTGACTCAGCCTCTGCTCCCAGGCACTCCTGATTATCCCATCCCTCACATCCTCCTGGCTTTCTGACCTGGAGGCAGGACCTGGGGCTAAGCTGGGAGTGGGAAAGAGCAGGAGGGAAGGCACCAGGGGGAGATTTCGGTGTTGAAAGGTGGTGATGAAAGAAATTGGGGATGGGGTGGTGGTTTTGAAGTAAAAGAGTGAGTGAGAAGGAAGGAATTCCTCCCTGGGAAGGCGGGCAGGGGCTGGGATGGAATTCCCAGAGAAGCTGTGGCTGCCCCATCCCTGGGAATGTCCAAGGGCAGGTTGGAGCACCTTGGGATAGTGGGAGGTGTCCCTGCCCATGGTGGGGGTAGCACTGGATGGGCTTTAATGTCCTTTCCAACCCAAACCATTCTGTGATTCTCCAGTAAAACCCAACACCCCGAATAAGAACCTGAGCAAATCCATCGGCTTGGTGCCGAAACAACGCCAGTTGGAAAAGCCCAGCCCTGCTGCTGCTTCCCAAAGGGATCAGATTGAGACATGTGGGAGAAAAATCGAAAGAGCAGATGCAGCCCCAGGCCTGGGAATGTCTCCAGCAGCAGGTTCTTGGCCAGAGGGAGCAGGGCAGGGGATGGAGAAGCCCAAGCTCCAACACGGGGTTCCAGCAAAGAGCTGGGAGCAGATTTGCTGCTCCAGGGAAGCTTGGGGTCTCCCAGGACCTGGATCCCTGGGATCCTTCGGTTAATATTCCCCACACCACCGCACGAAGTGCCTCTTGCAACCAGGCAGCAAATGGGATCTTCTGGGAAATGGGAAAACCCACCCTCTGAGGATGGCAGGGAAACAGGTTTCTGTGCCTGAACGGGAGGGTTTTATGGGATCCCAGAATCCCAGACTGGTCTGGGTTGGAAGGACCTGAAGGATCATCTCATTCCACCTCCTGCCACGGGCAGGGACATTTTCACTATCCCAGGTCGCTCCAACCTGCCCTTTGGACACTCTCAGGAAGGGGGTAGCCACAGCTTCTCCGGGAATTCCATCCCAGCTCCTCCCCACCCTCCTCATCAAAAATTCCCTCCTGATCTCCTGCCCAAATCTCCCTTATTTTAGCCCAAAACCATTATCCCACCTTTCTTATAAGCCCCTTGAAGGTCTCCCTGAAGCCTTCTCTTCTATTCCCGATTTTTGGGGCCCGAGCTCCTCAGAGATGGGAAAAGGCTTTGCTGGCAGGTGCAGCTCCCTCCTCCCCTTCACCTCCAGAGCAGAGGGTCTGTCTGTCCAGGGCGTGTCTGTCTGTCCAAGCACGTCTATCTGTCCCAGGAGCTCTGTGTCCCAGGATGTCTGTCTGTCCCAGAAGGTCTGTCTGTCCCAGGAGGATCTGTCTGTCCCAGGAGGATCTGTCTGTCCCAGGAGGATCTGTCTGTCCCAGGTGGGATGGAGGCCTCTCTGTGCCTCTCTGGCCACCCTGGTGCTCCCACAGGAGCTCCCAGATTCCTTGCAGGAATTCCTTGCCTTTTTCAGTCAACGTTGCTGCTGGATCCAGCCCAGGAATCCTGCTGGGATCGAGCCTGGATCTTGGGCTGAGCTCAAGCAGGGGCTCGGCCAGGGGGAGCTCAGCTCCCAGCGGGATGCAAACCCCTGGAGCTGGGGTTGAGTCCTCAGGGGTTCTGCCCCACCCTGGAGCACGTTGTCACCTCCTGGCTGGCACCTTTCCATGGGATGCACCCCGGAGCTGTGAGCAAACAGGGCTCAGCTGTCACAAACTGGCTGTATCCCTGTATTCCTTATCCCTTTATTCCTGCCTTCCTATGCCTCCCCAAGCCAGCTCGCCGTGTTTTCCCTGGAAATCTGCTCCTCTCTTTGCCCCAGCTGCTGGTTCAGGGCCTTCTCCTCTGTCCTTTCTCAGCAGGCAGCCAGGCCCAGCAGGAATAAAGTTGTTTCCCGTTTGGGGGATGCAATTCCCTGGGAAAACCCCCCACCCCTCTCCCCCTCCCCTCCCCAGCTTCCCTCTTACCCCTCCAGTGAACCTCCCTGGCAGGGAGAGACCCTTCTGCCCACCGAGGTGCCCCAGGAGGGAGGGTGAGACCCCCTTCCACCTTCCCTGAAGGTGTTCCTGACCCTCCTACGGGTCCATCCCGCCCTGTCCCAACAGGCAAACCCAGGCCCAGGCAGTGCCAGCCCTCACCAAGGTACCACAGCCCACGTTTGGGGTTGTTTGATGCCCACAGGAGGCTCTTCCACGGATCCCCTCGGCCCCTCTCCTGTGTGGATGGACGAGGAGATCTGGGCTCCTGCTGTGGGGCTGGATGCCCCCAGGAAGATCCCGAGGCTCAGCAGGATCCCTCGGGTGCTCTGGTGGGGGCAGATGTCCCAAAACCTGCTCCCAACATCTCCTCTTCCAGCACCTTCCACCACAGCACTGGGGCTCCAGGTCTGACCCCCAAACCCCCATGTGGGAGCTCGGCTGTTTTCCTGCTAAACCTGTGGATACCAGGAAGGCCACCTCCTCCTCCACCAGCTCTCCAAAGCCATGGAGACACCCTGGAGGGGCTCTCCCAGCCCGGCAGCTCTCCAGGGTCCAACAATTTGGGAAGAAGGACCATGGACACTCCAGGTGGATCAGCATCACCCCGAGGGTCAAGGATGTCACATCCACGTTTTTGGAAGAGGAAGGGACAACCCTTCAGCCCAAAAGGGCTGTTCAACCCAGTCCCAGCTGAGCAAGGATGTTTTCCCCTAAAAATCCCTGTGATCCCTGCTCCTCCCAGGGAAGCCCAGCCAGGTGCAGGACCCTTCCCACCCCTGCTCCTCCCAGCACACAGGGAAAACCCACGGCTCCCAAACCACCCAGGGAGCATCCAGCCCCCCGGGAAAGGCTGTTCCCACCCCAAATCCCGGCCTCCTGCCCTCTCCACCCACGCTGGACAACCACCACCGGATATTCTGGATCCCAACCCCCCGAGCCCGGGAGGGGTGGGGGGTCCCTCGTACCACCCCCACCCCCCTCACAGTGCCGGCTCTGCTCCCCACGAGAGCATTCCAGAGGGGATAGGGCATGGATAATACCTGGAATGCCGGCTCCATCCCTTGCCATGCCGAGGGAAGGAGCAGCCGCCTCTCCCCGGGAGCGCTCAGGGAAGGAGCCGCTCCTCACTCCCGCTGGAGCGGGTTCCTATGGCGATGCAGAATCGATTAGAATAAAAGGTGGAGCGCAGCAACTGGAGCCGGGAGAAGTTTCGTGAGCCGCTGCCTGGGAAAACCAGACCGTGGGAGAGCAGAGGGCTGGGGGCTGAGCCTGCCCGCCCCCACCTGCGGCTCCTGCGGCCTTATGCCCCCCCCCAAAAAAAACCCCTCTAATCCCCAGGGCTGCATCTCTGCCCCTCCGAGATCCTGCTCTGTGTGTCTGTCCAGACCCACAGCCTGGGATGCTCCCGAATCCCTGGGATGCTCCAGAATCCCTGGGATGCTGCAGAATCCTTGGGCAGGCACAGCCCCGCCCTGCCTGTGGCACTCGGGGCAAGGATTGTGCAACCAGGGACCCCAAAATCCCACTGCAGCCCCTCCCCACTGCCAGGCTCAGCAGTGATCCGGGTTTTTGGGATGCAAAGAGCTGCCAGGGAGAGACGCCCAGGATCCAAGAGCTCTCCCAGCATCCTGGAGCCAAATCAGGAACCCAACATTCCCAACAGGATCCCGGAGTGTCACCACCTCTGGCTGCCCCTGCCCCACCTCCTGGGTGCCCTCCCCACCCCTGGCAGCCACCGGAAAACTCCAGGGTTGCCTTTCCCGCTCAGTGGGAGCCTGGAGTGGGATGGGGAGGTGGAATTCCCGGGAAGAACCAGCACCAGGAGGTTGGTGACCACGCCCAGGATGGATCATCTCCCCCCCTGCCCCGGGTCTTATCCACACCCTGCTTCCAGGGAAATTTCCAAGCCAAAAGATGCAGCAGCAACAGGGTCCAGGGGGAGGCGAGGAAGTGAAAAATGACTTGTAATACAAATAATTTTATATAAAATACCCACCCAACCCCTTCCCCCCCAGGGCTCCGGGCACTGCCAGGCTCTCTGTGCTCCTCCCAGAGCCCCAGCACGAAAGGATTTGGCCCTTCCCAGCCACTCCAAGAACATTTCCAGGAGCAGGATGTCCCCCTGAGGATGGTTTGTCCCCTGAGCCATCTCTCTGGAAGAGGGGCCAAGAGAGGTCCTGGTGTGCACGAGCCCCAAGGGGAGAGAGGCAAGAAGGAGGAGCAAAATGGACTCGTCCCTCCTCATCCAGGTGCTCAGGAGATGGATAGAAAATCTGTTGGAGGCCTCTGGAAATGGGGATGAGATGCCAAGGATGTCCTGGGAGCTGTTGGGAATGTTGCAATCCCTCCCCATGTTCCTTCCTCTTCCCCATCTCAGCACTTTCCCCTGGGCAAAAACTCCTCCTGCCCCAAAAAAATTAACACCCACCGCCCCCCCCAGCTCAGATCCATAAAAAACAAACCCCTCCAAGGGTAAGAATTCCAAGGGAGCATCCCTCTGACCCCCAGCCCCTTCAGGGAAGTAATTCCTTGTGAATGCCTGGACACAGCCCCGTGTTTCCCTGCTCCATCCAGCACAGCTGGGGGTGGCCATGGTTCTTCTGGGAGGTGCCCACAGGGAACATTCCAGGTTTAATCAGCGCAGGGAACATTCCCTGCCTGGGGCAAAGGGGAGCTGGGCCCAGCAGTGGCCTCCCTGCAGAATTAGTGCTGCTCTGCTCGTCCTCTGGCCTCTGGCAGGGCTGGGAATGTTGTATGGATGAAAAATTCCTGAAGGTCTTCTCTCCGGAGCCCCAGGAGCACCCCCGTGCTCGGGGGCTGGGCTTTGTGCAGCCCCAGGCCCTGCTGTGCTGAGGGTCCTCTGAGCCCCCCTTGCTGCTGGGGCCCACGGGCAGAGCACCCTCTGTGCAGCCCCCCAGTTCAGTCTAGCCCAAACCAGTACATTCCAGCTCAGCCCAGTCCAGTCCCGCTCAGCCCAGTGTGTTCCAACTCAGTCCGTTCCATCCCAGCGCAGCCCAGCCCAGTCCATTCCAGCTCAGGCCAGTCCAGTCCATTCCAGCCCAGCCCAGTCCATTCCAGCCCAGCCCAGTCCATTCCAGTTGACCCCAATCTATTGAAGCCCAGCCCAGCTCAGCCCAGTCCATTCCAGCCCAGTTTAACCAGCCCAGCCCAGTTTAACCAGCCCATTCCATTCCATTCCAGCCCATCCCAGCCCAGTTTAACCAGCCCATTCCAGCCCAGCCCAGTCCAACCCTCCTTCTGGCCTGATTTGGGCCCTTCCCAAGTCCTGACCATCCCAGTTCCAGCCAGGATGGGCCCCGAGCGGGTCCCACTCCAGCACAGAGGCAGCAGGACCCCACCCCTCTGCTGGTGCCTGGGCAGTTCCCACAGTTGCTCTGGAGAATTCTGCTCCAGCCTCTGGTAACACTCCCAAATCCCACCTGTGGACAGGGATTCCTCAGGGCCTCCCTGAGCACTTCCCTCTCAGCAGCTCAGGGTGTGAGGCACTGAGCTGGGAGAGGACCCTCCCCTGCCCCACCCATCCATCCATCCCTCCATCCATCCCTCCATCCCTCCATCCATCCCTCCATCCCTCCTCTCCGCTGGCAGCGGCTCCAGCTGGGAACTGTGGCTGCATTTCAATGAACTCCTGCTGATTTCATCTCCTTTAAACTGCTCAGGGTTGTTTGTGCAAACTCAATCGCTCCAGCTGAGAGCTGTCTGCGAGCAGATCCATGTCCTGGGTGGGGGAGTGGGGGGGGTGCAGGATTCCCAAGCTGTGAATTGTCTCTGGGATATGGATCGATGTCCTTGCCCTGAGCAAGAGCCAAGAGGAGCAGGGACGGTGCTGAGCTGTGCCAGAGGTTCTGTCCAGCTGTCTGGGCACTTTTGGGTCTCTCCAGGTACCTCCAAAGGGCTCAGGTGCCTCAGGTGAAATTAGGAAGAAGTTTAGGAAGGAATTCCTCCCTGGAATGATGGTGAAGCCCTGGCACAGGCTGCCCAGAGAAGCTGTGCCTGACCTATCCTTGGAAGTGTCCAAGGCCAGGTTGGAGCACCCTGGGATAGTGGGAGGTGGTGAGGTGGTATTTAAGGTCCCTTCCAACCCAATCCATGCTGGAATTCTGTGCTCTAATACTTTTGTCTCCGGATTCCTCCCCCTCTCCCAAAGTCTCTGTCCCAAAACACCTTCCCGTGGGAATGGCTGTGTGGGAGCTTCCCACTTTGCCCTCTCTCCTCGGAAGGGCGGCAGAGCTGCAGGATATCCTTCTGCTGACGACTTTTTTCCCCTCTCTTAAACCTAAAAAAGCTGGATGCTCCTCAGGGAAACTCGGGACACAAGTTCCCTGAGGCACATGGAAGCCTCTGGCATTTGGGAATATCGATCCCGACTGCACTTCAGAGCAGGGATTTAGTGCTGCAGCGTCACTGCCCCAGCACGGAGCAGGGAGGGAGGGAGGGAGCAATTCCAAAGTGGAGACAGGAAGGGATTTTGTTCCTCCTGGACGTGAAGCACTCGATAATTAAATAAGGTCCAGCATTATCTCACCACTTGGGAGAGAGAGAGAGAAAAAAAAAAAAGAACCCAACCAAGTGTTCCTCTAATCAAAAATCTATTCGCCTCTGAAACGCCATAAATCTCAGGGAAAGGGATCTAAGCACTTTTATATTTTAGTGCTGACCGGCTGAGGCGGTGAAATCCTGCAGTGGGGAGTGGCTGTGCCTGTCTGGGAGCACGGACACACCCTTGGAGGCTTCACTTCAGGGCACAAACATTTGTTATTCGTGCAGGTTCCAGCCCTTAAAGGGTTTAATTTAACTGTCAATGGCAATTAAGGGAAATCAGCTCCTGACTCATTGTGAGGCCGAGCTGCAGCAAGGGCTGGGATAGGGCAAATTTCTCCCTGGAAAGGCTTTTCCAGGCCAGTTGTGGAGTCACTAGACGAGGAGGGATTTAAAAGCCACACGGATGTGGCGCTTGGGGACGCGGGTTGGTGTTTGGTGGTGGCCTTGGCAGTGCTGGATGAGTCTTTGGACTCAATCCTGGAGGTCTTTTCCAACTTTAACGACTCTGGGATTCCCAAAGTCTGGGCAAGATGCACCAAATCCCTGCCATAAATCCCCAGAGACCCTCGGGGCGGTGACACCTCCCACCCCCTTTTCCTGGGAAGTGCCAGGAGCTGCCCTGAGCCCTGTTCCCGAGGGCTGAGGACACGCTTCTTGGGAAAGAGAGGGAAGAGTGTCCTTCCCTGGGCTCACCCGGAGCAGCTCTGCTGATCAAGCGGAGAATTCCTCCTCGTTAATCCCTGCCCTGAGCCAGGCTCGGCTTTGCAGAGCTGTCGTGGAGCACATGAGTGATGCTTTAGGCTGGGACACCTCTCTGGTAGCTGCAGGTGGGGTGACCTCTCCCTGCTCAGCCTCCTGGCTCCAGCAGCTTCCCTGGAATGTCAAGGATTGGGAAGCAGAGGAAATCCTTTGGATCCTCCAGCACCCTCCAGAGTTCGTGGCAGCGTCAGCTCTTGAGTCCTGACAGCCAGGGGCTGGCACAGCCATGGAATCATGGAATGAGTTGGGTTGGGAGGGATCTAAAAACTCATCCAGTCCCATCCCTGCCACGGGCAGGGACACCTCCCACTATCCTGGGGGATCCAGCCTGTCCTTGGACACTTCCAGGGATGGCTCAGCCACAGCTCCTCTGGGAAATCCATCCCAGCCCCTCCCCACCCTCACAGCCAAGAATTCCTTCCCAATATCCCACCTAAATTTCCTCTTTTTCACTTTGAAGCCATTCCCTGTGTCCTGTCCCTCCCTCCCTTGTCCCAGGTCCCTCTCCAGCTCTCCTGGAGCCCCTTTAGGCCCTGGAAGAGTCTCCAAGGTCTCCCTGCAGCGTCCTCTCCTCCAGGTGAACACCCCCAGCTCTCCCAGCCTGGCTCCAGAGCAGAGCCCTGGGACTCAGATCCGGAGCTGTCCCCAAAGGCTGAGCTTCAAGCCAAGTTTTCTGACTTTTCCAGCAGCTCCTGCTCGGGCAGAAACATTCCTTGGCCTCAGCAGCCCTTCCAGAAGGCGCCCCAGCAGTGCCTCTGCTCTCCCCAGGGGTCGGCCAGGCCGTTGGCAGCTGCTGGATTAAGTCCCTAAATCCACATCTAAGGAATGTTATTGATGTTGCAAGGTCAGGCCACTTGAAAGCGGGGCTTTGCCAAGCCTGAGGGTTGTCTCAGGCACTTTAATTAGGCCCCCTCCTGTCCCAGCATTATGATACAGCAGTTCATGACAGGATCACTCACTATTTCTTCCCCTCCCTGGGCAGCTGTTCAACAGCTCTGCTCCATTTCCCTTTTCCCTGGTTTGCCTTCGCTGTTCCACATCCAGCCCTGTTCGGGCTGTGAAACCCCTCTGGAATTTCCTTTGGTGGGCTAAAGATCTGGATCAACCCCCACGACAGAGGGGGAGGATAAACGGGGATTAGGGATGAGTTTGTTGCTGTTTTCAGTCTCGTTTCACCACGTTTTGGGGTTTTCTTCCCCTGGAAAAACATGGGCCAAGGGACAGAAAATCATCATTTAGTTTCATTTTCAGGTTCTGTTGTAAAAGACAAAGGGTTTCTGTTCTAAAAGACACGAATTTCCTCTGATTTCACTGAAGCCAAATTTTTTCCTTCCCAAAAAACTGAACGTGCTCGGCATTGGATCCACAGCCAACTCCTGCAAACAGGGGGAGCTGGGCAGTGACAAGCCATGAAAATGTGATTTTACCACAGAAAAGTCACAGGACGTCCCTGGCTCTTTGAGAGACTGACTGGAAAATGAGGGAAAACTCGGTGCTTTTACTCCAAATTTAGTGCATAAAAGTGCTGAGGAGGCACTGCAGGAGCCCTGGCATGCAATGGATCTGATGGAAATCTTGGAATAGCAGTGGAAGGTTGTTTTCAGGGAATCCCAGACTGGTTTGGGTTGGAAGGACCTTAAAGATCATCCATCCCACCCCCTGCCATGGGCAGGGACACCTCCCATTATCCCAGGGTGCTCCAACCCAGCCTTGGACACTTCCAGGGATGGGGCAGCCACAGCTTCTCTGCCCAACCTGTGCCAGGGCCTCCTCACCCTCACAGCCAAGAATTCCTTCCCAATATCCCATCTAAATTTCCCCTATTTCACTTTGAAGCCATTCCCTGTGTCCTGTCCCTCCACCCCTTGTCCCCAGTCCCTCTCCAGCTCTCCTGGAGCCCCTTTAGGCCATGAAAGGGGTTTAAGGAATCCTTGGAACCTTCTCTTCTCCAGCCTGGCCTTGGACACTTCCAGGGATGGGCCAGCCACAGCTTCTCTGGGAATTCCATCCCAGTCCCTCCCCACCCTCCCAGGGAAGGGTTGGAATTCCATGACCTTTTTGTTCCCTTCCAACCCAAACCATTCCACGATTCCCTGAGAGGTGCTTGGTTCCCTCCTCACCCCCTCCTAAAGGCATCACCCTCTGGAACCTTCTCATTCCAGCCCGGTTTTGCCCTCACCAGCTCCCCAGGGGCCCCCTCCTGGGTATTCCCACAGGGAGCGGGGCTGGAACACCCTGGGGCAGGGAGGGAGCGGGTCTGCTCCGCTCTAATTAGCGGGAATCATTAACTGGAATGTCCCCTTCGTGACTCCAGCAGTGGCAGTGAAATGGCTCTATCAAAGCTGCCTTGTCAGGGGACAAGAAGTATCTTTCTGCGGGGATTACGCGGCCGGGGAATTATCCCTTGCCTTTGACAGGATCAATTAATTACTTCAAAGTCACCCGCAGGAATAAATTAACTTCCTCTCTTCCCTCCCTGCCGAGCTGGAGCGAGGCTGCTGAGTCAGGAAGGGTGTCTGGGTGGGCACAGGGTGTGTGTCCCCTGTGGCACCCCGGGGGTCCCTGCTGGGTCCCCTCAGATCTGGATCCATCAAACTGTCCCTGCAGCCCCTTCCAGAGGTTCTGGGGTGGCCTGATGACAAGGTTTTCCCCCCTGGCTGGGGCTGGGATGGGAAGCACTGGACTGAAGCTGAGAAGCTGGGATGACTCCAGAGGAGCAATGGGAAGGGCAAAGAGGCCCCGGAGCAACAATTCCAGGGGGCCGGGAAAGACAAACGAACATTAAGGAAGAAACCTGGAGCGGTGGGGTGAAGGTTCCTGAGGTCTCCTCAGACAAGAACCCGGAGCTGCAGCGAGACCTTCAGAGGGGGAACACACCCCTGGCTGCCGAAAATCAACCTCCAGACCACATTCCCAAGGATTTCCATCAAACCCAGCCGTTTGCTGGCCGAGCCAAGGTGGGTTTCTGATGGATACAAGGAAGGCCCCAGCCAGCCCAGTGGGACACGGGAGTGTGGCAGGGCTGTCAGTCCTCCCTGGAATCTGTGCAGAGGGACAGAGAGCACTGGGGGACACGGGAATGGTGACATCAACCGGGATCCACCCAGGCCTTTGCTCCCACCAGGATTTGCCAAACAGGGGCTGGAAGCATCAGAGCCCCAAACGCCCTTTTCTTGGACTCCCACCAGGAGGTTTCTTGCCCTCGTCCCGCCTTCCTCCTCCACTTGGAGAGACCCCTCTGGAAGTGGCTGTGCCAACCCCAGCCCCACAGCACAATCCAAGGGAAGAAGCATCCAAGAAACAAGAGACATTGATGTGGGCCCAGGTGACACGGGGGCCCCGGGACACAAATCCTTGTGGACACCTTCCCTGGGACACCATTAATCTGCTCCCAGATAACTCGTGCGGAGAGTCCACAGATAAAGAGAAGCATCATCCCAGGAGCAGCTCTTTCAGAAAGAATTTGTCACCGGCGATAAATTGCCAGAGGATTTATTCCCGTCAGCCCCCAAAAACCCGGCACGCAGAGCGATGTGATTTGTTCGAACTCCTTAACACGCCATTCCCCTTGATTTAAAGGCTGTTGAACTTATCTTTATTTTCTTAGCGCATTATTAATTCAAGGCTGTGGCTCTGGCGTGGAGGAGCCTCCAGGGCCCGTTGTTTTTTGGGAATGGAAGGAGGAAAGGGCAGATGGAAGGGCTTAGGCAGCGGGGAAAAAACCCAGCTCAGTGGAACTTCAAGCTGGGGAATAAGCAAATTGTTACATCCTTCCTCGTGCCTACGGCTCTACCACATGAGATAACTCAGCTCTGGAGCTTCCAGGGGGCTTGTGGAAATACAGAAATGTGTTTCACTCTCCTCAGCTCCTTGAGTTTGCAATCCCAGCTCCGAGGTTGGGGCAGGAACTCGCTGAGATTTCAGTTGCTGGAGCATGGGACAAGAGGAAGCTCCAAGCTTTGGGATGGTTTGCAGCTTTTTTGAGGCACAATTTAAGGAATATTCCCCTCAGAGCAGTGTCTCTGAGCCCCACGGAGAGGGAGTTTGTGGTTTAATTAGTCTTAGTGCCACACACCGTGGTGACACCTCACCAGAACTCCCAGCTCTGGTGTGCATCCCACTGATCCCAAAGGTGCAGGGATCAGAACCTGGGAAGGTGTCACCTCCAGTGAGGTGACAAATAAGCATGGAAACACTCCAGAAGTGACAACAAATGGATCCTGCAGCGTTTTTGGGGCAAAAGCAGCTGATGCCACCCTTTGCTGGCAAGTGAATCCCCACCAGGAGCCATCCTGCCTTCGACCTCCCTGTCCCTGGGCTGTGGGAAACGACTTCAGCAGTTCCTTGGCTGACAAAAAAAAGGCTCCCAGAGAACATCTGCTCTGGAAAGCAAGAGCCCTTCATCATCATCTCATTAGCGAGTTCCCCCAGGAGAAGGAGCAACCTTTGCAGATGCTCGGCTTTTGTTTGCCGCGCCCTGACCGGGAACAAGAAGTTTTTGGGCCGAAGGGGAGGTCACCCAGCCCCAGGCTGTGGGAGTCCCAGCCCTGGGTGGGTGTTCTCAGCCTCATTAAACGCCGTGGTTGGAGCCAAGGTGAGCGGGTGACAGCTTCCAGAGGCCGGGATGCTGCTGCCAAGCTGGCTGCCGGGATCGGCGGATGGGAATTGTGCAGCCTCAGCTCCTCTCTCTGTGTCCAGAGCTCTCAGAGCTCCTGAGCGCCTTCCTCCAGGCACAGAAAAGATGCTGCCACCACCCTGAAGGCCTCCTGAGCTCTCCTGGTGGCCTGAGGGAATCGCTCCCTGTTGTCCGTGGGGAGTGTGTGGGAATCCTCCCTGCTACAAGCCACCGCTTTCGGTCTCTGAGCTGCTTGTGCTGCCTCATCTCTGCCGTCATCTTCCCTAATTTAGGGCTTGTCTTCCTGTTCTGGGCTATTTATCCCTCGAAGGGTTCAAGGCCAGGTTGGATGGATCCCAAAATTAGGAGATTGTGCTCAGGCAGGAGAGGGAGAAATGGCTCCCCTGGACCTTGTGGCCACACTTCCCCTAATCCAGCCCCTGCAGGGTCTGATCGGAATCTTTCCTACGTATTTGGAGGCCCAGATGAGAAGCGTCTCATCTCTTGGTCTTTGGGGTTGTGGCTGGATAATTAACAGGATTATAAACATGGAGAAGGACTTTTTCCGCAGGCAGGTATTGATAGGACCGGGGGGAATGGTTCTGGGCTAAAGGAGGAGAGATTTAGGTGGGATATTGGGAAGGAATTCCTGGCTGTGGGAGTGGGGAGGCCCTGGCACAGCTTGGGCAGAGAAGTTGTGGCTTCCCCATCCCTGGAAGTGTCCAAGGGCAGGTTGGAGAAGAAAAGGTTCCAAGGATTCCTTAAACCCCTTCCAGCACCCAAAGGGGCTCCAGGAGAGGTGAAGAAGGAGCTGGGACAACGGATGGAGGGACAGGACACCGAGAATGGCTTCCCACTGAAATTTAGATGGGATATTGGGAAGGAATTCCTCCCTGGGAGGGTCAGGAGGCCCTGGCACAGGTTGCCCAGAGAAGCTGTGGCTGGCCCATCCCTGGAAGTGTCCAAGGCCAGGCTGGAGCAACCTGGGACAGTGGAAGGTGTCCCTGCCCATGGCAGGGATGAGACTGGAGTATTTTAAAGCCCTTTCCACCTCAAACCATTCTGGAATTCTGGGATTTTCCCCTCAAACACTTCACCCTCCACCTGAACAAGGACATCAGTGAGGAGACAGCACCGACTGGGACATGGCCCATCCCATCCCGTCCCATCCCACCCACGGGACCTGTTGCCCTCCTCCTGCCACCCCCGCAGTGCCACTTCTCCTCCAGCTCATCCCTCTCCCAGCCTGGCAGCTCCCACAGCCCCGGCTCGGGAGCAGCCCGGTGACCCGCCAGGTTGCCATGGCACCGGGATGTACCTTCCCTGCACTGCCGTTATCCGCCGTTTTCCCCGTGCCACTGCCATATCCCGGTGCTCTTCCCTGCCTGGAAGCTCCAGAGGAAGGAGTTCCAGGGCTCGGAGCCGAGCAGGGCTCCAGCTCCCGGTGCCTGAGCGGGAGCAGAGCTCGGCGTGGGATCTCTGCCACCTTCCTCGCCAGATTTAGTGGGGTTTTTTCTCCCCCCCCTCAAATCACTGATTCATATTCTCAGCCTTAATTGCATCATAACCCAGTTTTGTCTGGGAATCTATTCCAGGAGCAGGAATATGAAGGTGCTGGAGGGGGCTGGCACATGCCCAGAGGTGCGGGGAGGGAGGGCCGGTGCCAGCAGGAGGTGGCTACCAAAGTGTCACCAGGCAAAGGGACCTTGTTCTCCAGAGCCAAGAAACACCCCCAGGGATGGTTCCGCTCCTCTGGGGTCCCTCGGGATCACCCATGGAACAACTCAGGTTCCAACACATCCATGATGGGCCAGGTTGGAGCAACCTGCTCTGGTGGAAGGTGCCCCTGCCCACAGCGGGGACAAGAGGAGCCTTCAGGTCCCTTCCAACCCAAATTTAGGATTTCAAGCCCGATTTTAGGATTCGGAGGCTCCAGAAACCGGAGAGCCGCAGCCACAGCTTTTCCCAGAAACTCCAGCAGGAGCAGTGGGAGAAGAGTCAGGGAGTTTGGGCTCCGAGGAAGAGCCGGCAAAGGCAAGGGAAGCTGCTGCCTTGTTTTGCTTCAGAGTACCCAGAAATCATCAGCAAGGCAAACCCGGCAGGTTTAGGTGGGTCCTGGCAGGTTCAGGAGGGTCCTGGCTGGCATAGGTGGGTACTAT
>VZRE01010875.1:0-20809 GCA_013396775.1 Cephalopterus ornatus
GCTGGGCTGCTGATTTCACTTCTAACTCTAGCTTTCCACTATTAGGCTCATCTCCAGAGAGCCCGGTTTCAACCCCTTCCCCCTTCAAATCCAGTTTAAAGCCCTCTTGATCAGCCCCAACAACTTACGGGTTAGAGTCCTTTTGCCCTTGCTAGATAAATGAAGCCCATCTAACTCTAGCAGACTAGGTACCATGGAATTTACCCCATGGTCAAAAAAACCAAAATTCTGCCAGTGACACCAATCCTTTAGCCATCTATTGATGAGATGGGTTTTCCTACTCCTCTCCTCATTCATCCCAGGAACTGAGGTGAACACCACCTGTGCTCCCATCCCACTAACTAATCAACCCAGAGCCTTGAAGTCCTTTTTAATTGCCCTAGTACTTCTTTTATCTATCTCATCACTGCCAACCTTTACTGCCAACAGTGGATAATAATCTGAGGGCCAAATTAGCTCAGGGAGTCTCCTACTAATATCCCTCACCTGGGCCTCGGGAAGGCAACAGACTTCCCTGTGGAATGGATCTGGTCAGCATATAGTGCCCTCAGTTCCCCTCAGAAGGGAGTCACCTACTACAACTACCCTTCTTTTTTTCTTTATAGCTATGGTGTGTAATCCATCTATTAGATGGGGTGCAACCAGGAGACCCTCCAGACAGATCCTCTTCTTGGCTGCCATCTGACTGACTCTCTGGGTCCAGGGCCTCATACCTGTGCTTTAAGGGCACCCAGGGAGGTCATGGGGGTCAGGAAGGGATTCTTTTACCAGCAATGTGTTCTTGCAGCCCAGAAAGCCAATCCTATGATGGGCTGCATCAAAAGCAGTGTGGCCAGCAGGCCAAGGAGGGTGATTCTGTCCCTCTACTCTGTTCTGATGAGACCCCACCTGGAATACTGCATTCAAGTCTGGAACCCTCAACACAGGAAAGACATGGACCTGCAGGACCGGATCCAAAGAAGAGCCACAAAATTATCAAGGCATGTGGCACCTCTCCTATTAAGGACCAGCTGAGAGAGTTGTTTATTCTGGAGAAGGCTCTGGTGAGACCTTATCACATCCATTCATTACTTAAAAGGGATTATAAGATAGATGGGGAGACTTTTTTTTAGGGCCTGTTGTGGTAGGGCAAGAGGTAACGGTTTTAAACTAATAGAGTGTAGATTCAGACTAGAAAGAAGGAAGACATTTTTTTATCATGTGGATGGTGAGACACTGTAACAGGTTGACCAGAGAGGCTGTGGCTATCCCATCCTTCAAAACCTTCAAGGTCAGGTTGGATAGGGCTCTGTGCAACCTGATCTAGTTGAGGGTATCCCTGCTCATTGCAGTGGGGTTAGACTAGATGATGTTTAAAGGTCCCCTCCAATCCAAACTCTTCTATGATTCTATGACTTAGAGGTGGAAAGCCTTTCTGCAAAGACGAACACAGTCACTGCAGGACTGAGGAAGGAGCAAGGATAGCAGGCAGGGGATATTCAGGTAGCAGGGTTTCTTCAAAGCAGTGTCTTGGCACAGGGAGACCTAAGGATAAGTTGTAATGGGCAGTTCATGAACCAGTTATACTTCAGTTGGTGCTTTGAGTTGACCAAACTCAGGAGTCTGTGGCACAGCCATGCTGACTGCAGCAACTTGGCAGAAATATTCCAAAATCACTAGTGTCTTTGTTGCTTCAAAATACCCAGCCTGAGTCTTGTAAGTGGGCTCAATCTTCCAAAAATCCTGAGCATTCAGCCTCTAAAGTTGAGATTCAATTTTCAGTGTATCAGTTTGGCTCCTCAGTTTGCAGTGTGGGTGCTTCACCGTTTAAAAAAAAAAAAATAACAACAACAACAACAAAAAGGAAAGCTTTAAAAACCTTAGCCTTTAATCTTAGTAACTTCTGAACCATCCTCTATGTGAAGAGAAGACATAAATTACTATGAACTCATTTGAAGATTTATAGCACTTTAACTGCTCACTGGCTGACCCACAGCATTTGCCTTGAAGTACAGGGACTGATGCAGAGCTTTGTCAGGGAGCAGGTATCACATTCCTGTCTGGAGTGAGCAAACAGTGTGTGCAGTGGGATATATTTTTCTCTTGTGCATTAGAATATTTGTATTTATGGCTGTTGATGCCTTCAATCCTTTGCATATCCATTTTATGAAACACTTAAGTTATTTTATTTGCTGATAGTGCTGTTTGTAAGAAGTGAATTTCAGAACTGGAATTGCTTCTGTAGGGTGGCCTGAATCAGTATATAACAAATAATATGTGGCTTTGCCTGTTACTTATTACATTGGGTTTTTTCCTTAATTTTCATCCTGTCCTTGCTTTGCTTCCCTCCATCCAGCATTTCCAAGTGCTCACTGAGACTAAGAGCTCTATTCAAGTACTGTATTTTAATGTTTCTCTCTTCTCTGGCAAAAAAATCAATGATGGGAAAAAGTACAACAGCAGGGAGCTGACCTGGTTGCACTTCAAACCAGTAATGTCCATGATAAGAAACTGTTGAACTGTGTTTCAATCATAAGTATAACTGCAAAAATGATAGATTTGTTTAATTATATATCATTATATATATAGCATATGTATATATTATTTATATATATATATATATATTTAATTATATATCATTAGACTCAGTCTTATCCAGAGTGCTTAGGCAGGATAAAAGCAGTTTATGAAGCATGCATTCTACAATATTCAAGTGTGTAAATATTTATATTAATTACTTCCATATTGTAGTGGCAATACACACATGCAAATAGTTAGAATTTTAAATTGTTAAAACACTAGCTCCTGTGACTAGAATTCCTAAAATCTTAAAGCCTGTAAGACAGGGATGATGGACACTTCTGTGCATGTGCAGAATAGCTGTTAGTGTATGGGTTGTGTTAATTTTTTGGGATATCTAAATCCATCTATGGTCACTGCCCTACATCTCAGAGGGATGTGGAACTGCTTAACTGCTGCACTTATCTCTCTACAGATTTCTGTATAAGCAACTGAGATGCTGCTGCTAAAGCAGGCAGTAAGTTTGTGGTGGAGCAGAGTCAGGTTCAAGCCCTTGGAATCTGGCAAGGGTGTCAAGCTGCTTGTTTTGCCCCTATACCTTGGCTGTAAAAATCCACCTGCAGAGTGAGGAACCTTTCTGAGCTCCTCACGGTATCTTCTGTGGTAAGTTCCTCCTTGTTGAAGTCTGATTCAAGGGAAAGATCTTCTTCATCCTCCTCCTTCTTTAGTAAATCGATATTTTCTGCTGACGGGAGAATTCAGGTGCCATCAAGCACTTCTTTCGTGCTGAATTAAAAGAAACAGCTTTAATATAGATGCTTAAGGTAAACCCTAGCATGGTATGGCATAACTGGTATGGATGAGACACAGATTTCAATGACCTGACTTTCCTGCCTTCATTTATCCAGAAACAGAGATTGTCATAATACATAAGGGTGTTGAAAGATGTAAAATCATGTTATTTTTTAGGGTGTCATACTTTTAGAAGCTGTAGAGGAAGGCACAAGAGTTTTCATATGCATATTTAGGACTAGCAAACAACCCGTCCTATATGACTCTCACAGGTACAAGGGGACTCAGAGGATATGGTGCAATGTTCTGCTTTCCATGTCTCCAAAAAGAGCTGCCAAATCTCTGGAAATCTTAAGTCTGATAGCTGTGAAGGCAGTCACAAAAATGAAGACTGGTCCATCCAGTCAACTTGAAGTTGCTGCCTTCAGAAATCCTGTGACCTTTGAGGTGGAAATCTCCATATTACACTCTGTGGAGGATATTTTGCTACTGCTTCTGGAAAGGAGCCATGTACTTTTTCACTGGATCGTTGGTAGGCAAAGCTAAACCCTGAAGCTGTGACTTGGCATAACTCTTGCAGCTGACAGATAGGAATGCTGCATTGTCAAGTTTCTAGTTGTAAATGACACTTGAGTATTGAGGCAGGCAAAATTTATATTTCACCTCAACAATTATCTACTGTTTCCTCGTGAATGATGCCAATGTGATTTTCTGAAGATGGAAAAATTGTTAACAGTTACCCGAATGAATTAGGGCTTGTCTGCTTTCTGCACACTATATATTGCATCCCTGTGTTTCACTTTGGGTGTTAGGATTTTTTTCTTTTCATAGGTAGATTAATTCAAATTTTGGGAATCCTGGTTCTGTGGATTCTAGTCACATTCTGCATTAAGAACAAAACAAAAGAGAAAAAAATCAATCTTTACACAAAGGCACTTGTTGTTGGATGGTCTTTTTGCTTCACCCACATTCTAGCTGTGTGAAGGGAATTAATGAAGCACAGACCACAAGCTGATGTTTGTAGTTGTTCAAGGGCTTTCTTCTTTTGCTTCACTTAACTAAATAAGGACCATTAAATCTCTGGTAATTTCTTAATATTAAAACTACACTTAAAAGTATTTTCTTATTAATCTGCAACAAACCATAAAATGTAATATTTTCAGCATGACTATGGTCAAAATGGCCATGAAACTTGTCAGCTTTGTCTCAGCCATATACAGTGTTGTAATAAAGAATGTTATCTTCCCAAAATACTTCTGTTTTCTATTTAATTTGCATACATGAATTATTACACCAATTTTGGTTATCAGTAAATTACTGAGTGTTTTATGGAGGTGATGCACATGGGAGCTGAGGCTCTGTGTATCCTGTGACCTAAAAGTCATTCTGTCAGAGATGCTTAACTGTTTTCTAACTGCCTCATTTTTACATGGAAATGACCTTTAAAAAAGGTGCTGAAATGACAGGGCTGAAGAATGGAACCCTATTAATCTTTTGAGGTGACTTTATCATAGGCAAGAGATAGCAAAGGTACAGGAAGCTTGCATAGCACTGTGCATATCAACATGCAAATGTATCACTGGCAGAATGTGCAAAAGGCAAATATCATCTGGGCAGGAGTAAGTTCAGCTGTGGATTTAGCCAAAACTGATATTTTGTCTGAAATCAAAAAGCATAAAGCATTTTCCAGACCAGCAGCACACAGACCCAACTGGAGTGAAAGACTTTGAGTACTGTTTTCAAGGTACTGATGTGCCCAATCCTTAAACCATTCCCCTTTTTGAGCTTCTGAAATGGTCTTAATTCACTGGTTTTAAGGTAGAATATCAGACCCACTCACATCAGTTTGAGTTTTTGGCAGATGGAGAATTGCACCTCCCTTTCAGGTCTTTCTGGCTTGGGTACTGCCACCATGCCAGAACCATTGTTGTTCTGAAGGGGCCGTGCTAGCTGATATCTTCAATTTGAGATCTGTGTCTCTTGTAGAGAAAAGGCACGGTGTGGACATCATCAACCTGGCTTTGAAGTAACTGTTGGGAATCTGAAACTGCTAATGGAAATTGTCTTTTACCATTAAGATCTCTGATCACTGTAAAACACAGATGTCAGCAAAGAAGTTCCCAGCGCTGGGCATGTTGTTCTCTCATCCTGTGTCTTCTCACTATTTGAATGTTTGTTGCACTGAAGTGTAAAGTCAGGAGCTTCAAGCTATTTTTTTTCCTACCCCTTGAGTCATCATGCTAGACTTAGAGGGGCTGTAAGAAGCTGCTTGTTTTCTAACTAAGCAACGCAGGTTTAGGTGATCAACCTTGACATGAAAATGTTTGTATTTGATACCTGACATAGAGGAACAATAAAAAAGGGTGTGGAAAATAAGTGCTCCCTCCTTCTGTCTTCATTTTCTTGTTTAAATATTTTATTCCACCTCTAGTTGAAACAGCAGGATAGGAAGTAACTTGAGGGAGAAGGAAAGGTATTACTTTGTTTTATGGTTCATTGTTCTGCAGGGGGAACTTGAAAATACAAAATAGTACACAACCTATGAACTGAAAGCTGTGTTAAATTTCTGTTGCTTGTTTTCATCTAGAAGGTGAAACTGAAAATGATTCATTAAACAGAAAACAGTAGAGAACTATGACAAATGTAATCTCAGAAATAGATTTGGCATTCTCTGCTGAAGAAGATGATATGTTATTGAACAAGACTAATAAATTTGTCTTAGGCTTTTTTTGGCAGTCTTTGGCTCTCTGACAGTATATATGCAATGCTTACCCTGCAAAAGTCATATCTACTAATGTCTTGCCTGTTCCTTAAGAATTAAAGGAAGAGAACTTGTGCAAGTCTAGGCCAAAAGACATTTTGATGCACCATCTGTAGTGAGGTGCCCATCTCCTAAAAAAAAAATAGAAAGTAGTGGTGCTTAATGCTTGAAAAAGATCCATGGCTGACATGATTCTCAAATGCAGTGCATTAAATGTAATGCAAGACCTCCATCACTCACGCTGAAATATTTTTTCAGGTACTTTTACGATGGTTCTAACAGTTGTTCTTCATCCACTCCTTTGTCTTCTTTATATAACCACTGCAGCATTTCTAATATATGTTGAAATGTGCAAAAGAAGTATTATTCTTTTTTTTACATAATTCTGAGCAAAAATCCATCATTATAAAACTTCCACTGGAAAGCTAAATATCAGGTCTTCTACATTTCCCAGGGAAAAAATATATTTAACCTGAAAAAAAATTGTTTTTCACATAGCTTTTGAATATATTAGACAAATTGAAGATGTACAAACAAACTCAAGCTAGTCCAAAAAAAATCCTAACAAAGAGCAATTTCAATAGCCCAGTTACTTCTAAATTTTGCCTGTGAAATAAAATGTCTTCTTTATTTCCCTGAGCAGTGAGATTAAACAACAAGTGTTGAATTGAGCTGTAGACTATGCTGGAAGCAGTGTCTCTGTCCTGGGAAACTCTTCCAGGATTTTCACAAATGTTTCCTTAAGCTCCTTGCAGAGAGAGGAGGAATGAATGTTCCTTGCCTCTTTCCCTCCTTATCCTTGCCCCAAGCTACACCAATGGCAAGCTAATAAAAGCATCTACTTGGATTACGGGGAACAACAAGCCATTTAAACCAAGCAAGCCATCTAGATTTTGCTGGGAAACCATCTTCTTTGCCAGCCTCTCCCCTACCCTTCTTTTTGTCATATCTCTCCCCCAGATAGCTCTGCTATTCAAGATAAAAAAACCTTGCTTTGTTCTGTCTTATCAGAAACAGCGTGGCCAGCTGGACTACAGAAGTGGTTCTCCCCCTGTACTCAGTACTGGTGAGTACTGTGTCCAGTTCTGGGTCCCTCACTTCAAGAAGGACATTGAGGTGCTGGAGCATGTCCAGAGAAGGGCAGCAAAGATGGTGAAGGGTCTGGACAACAAGCTTTATGAGGAGCAGCTGAAGGAGTTAAGGTTGTTTAGCCTGGAGAAGATCAGGCTCAGGGGTGACCTTATCACTCTCTACAACTACCTGGAAAGAGGTTGTAGCCAGGTGAGGCTTGCTCTCTACTCCCAGGCAACCAGCAACAGGATGACAGGACACAGTCTTAAGCTCCACTGTGGGAGGTTTAGGTTGGATATTAGGAAGTACGCCACAGAAAGGGTGATTGGACTAGACTACACAGGGAAGTGGTGGAATTACTGTCCCTGGAGGTATTTAAGGAAAGACTGGATGTGGCACTTAGTGCCATGGTCTCATTGGCATGTTGGTGTTAGGTCACAGATTGAACTAGATGTTCTCAGAGGTCTTTTCCAATTGATTCTGTGATTCTTATCCACAGAATCATAGAGCATCTGAAGTTGGAATCGACCCATCATGATCATCGATTCCATCTCCCTTTTCCTCAAATGACTACCTGAAACAAAACTATATGACTAAGAGCATTGTTCAGGCACTCCTTGAACTCTGACAGGCTTGGTGCTGTGACCACTTCCCTGGGAAGCTTGTTACAGGGTGACCAACCACACTCTCTGTGAAGAAACTCTTCCTGATGTCCAGTCTGAACTTTCCCTGACACAGCTTCATTCCATTTCCTCTTGTCCTATTTCTGGTCGCCAGATAGAGAAGAGCAGCACCACCTCCTCCTCTGCCCCCCTGGGGGAAGTTGTAAACTGTGATGAGGTCACCCCTTCGCCTTTTCTCCAAACTGAACAAGCCAAGTGAGACTCTTTTTGTAAGTCTTGCTCTTGACAGCCTTCACTATCTTGGTCATACTCTAACAGAGTGATATCCTTCTTATATCAAGGCATCCAAAACTGCACACAGCATCAAGGGGGGGGTTGCACCAGCACAGAATAGAGCGGGACAGTCACCTCCCCTGACCAGCCAGTAATGCTGTGCCTGATGCACCCCAATACGCGGTTGGCCCTTTTGGCTACCAGGGCCCACTGCAGACTCATATCCAACTTGCCATTGACCAGGACCCCCAGATCTCTTCCTGCAGGGCCTTTTGTCCCCCAGTTTGTATATATAACCAGGATTACCCCTTTCCAGGTGGAGAATCCAGCACTTGCTTTTGTTAATTTCCAGAGCTGGTGATTGCCCTGCTCTCCAGTCTATCCAGATCTCTCTGTAAGGCCTGTCTACCCTCAAGGTAGTCCACAGCTCCACCTAGTTTAGTATCACTGGCAAACTTACCTAACCTTCATTCAATTCCTGTGTACAGATCATTTATAAAAAAAAATCATTAAAGAGCACTGGTTCTAAAACTGATTGCTGGGGATCTCCATGGGTGACTGGCCACCACCCTTTCAGCCTGACTCATTATCCAGTTGCTCACCCATTGCATGATGTGTTTATCCGGCTGTATGCTGGACATTTTGGCCAGAAGGGTACTGTGAGAGATGGCATCAAAAGCTTTGCTCAAATAAAAAAATACCCACATCTCCTGGCTTCCCCTGATGGGTGACCCTGTCATAAAAGGAAATTAAGTTACTTAAGAAGGATTTTCCCCTCGTGAATTGGTGCTGGCTATGACCAGTGAAGTTCATTTCTTCTGTATAAAAGGAACTCAGAGTTTCATTGAACAGGTTCCACTTGAGGGTTTTAGGCTTGATGCTTCGACTTAAGCTTCGCAGGGTACAGGGCAAGGTCACATAAAAGGTACCTTCAGGGTGCTGAGAAATGTCAGGAAGTCTCTGGTTTCTTTTCATCCCTGCTCAGATGATTAGTCCCTTGACAAAAAGCTTGTAAGAAATATTTCATCCTAATTTGCTGGTAGATGCAAGGAATTAATATCTGGCATGATGTTGATCACTTCTGTGGAATTTAGGAAATCAGAGGCTGTGCATTTTTTGTTCAGTTGGGTAATGTAGACACTATGGTGCAGTAACCAAGAAACAAACTTTCCCATGGACAGAACTCTTCCACAGGGGATATTAGTCTGTTTCATTATAATGTTCATTTATCAATAGAAGTCTTAGCTAACTTAATTTTTCATTTTTCTCCAGGTAAATGCATCTATACCTATCTTTTCCATCTTCTGGAAATTCTCTCCACACTAGAAATAAAACTCTTCCATGTAATGGTTATTGTAACATGAACTAACAAATCCCTTCTCTGCAGGCACACCATAGAGTATCGTAACTTCAGCTGAGATTTTTTTGGATCATAATGGCCTGAGGCATGATGTTTCATTATAGCCAAATGAGAAAGTTATGGTTTACTTTAAGACCTTTGTTACTGGAGGCAGTGACTGAATTTGTTCAAAATTAGTCTTTCTTGCAGTATTTTCCCCTAACCTGTTCAACTGTTTGGACTGGTACATATATTGAAAATATAACAATTGCCATCACTTTCACAAAATATTCTATGAAGATACATCAACAACTCTGTTTCTCTGTCTTGGTTTTAGGTTTTTACTCTGCATATGTGTGCACTGAGATTAAATAGACTAAAAAAAAAGTGTTTTCTTTTTTTAACAGTGCCTTGGTTAAAACAGGTAACAAATTGGAAACTTTCCAGACAATCATCAATCAGTGACCTACTAAAATTGATTTAAGGGTAGAGAGGCTAGGAGAACATTGTTGAAACATTGTGCTATAATGACATGGAGATCACCTGCCTGACTTCTCAAGCATTTCTTGTAAAGGAGTCCTAAAAAAATCATCTCTCATTTTTCATTGAGCAAGTCTATGAGATCCTGCTAATGTATTGATCACAGAGTCAGAGAATCATAGAATGGTCTGGGTTGGAAGGGGCCTTTAAGATCATCTAGTTCCAATCCCTCTGCCATGGTCAGGGACCTTTCACTAGATCAGATTGCTCAAAGTCCTATCCAACCTGGTGCTGAACATTTCCAGAGGTGGGGAATCCACAACTTCTCTGGATAACCTGTTACAGTGCCTCACCACTCTCACAGTAAGATTTTTTTTCCTTATATCTAATCTAAGCCTACTCCTCAACTTTCAGCCATTCCCCCTTGTTCTGTCACTTGATCACCAGTTCTATTCTCATGTTGGGCATTAACTTTTTTTGCCCTCTACACTTCACATTTGTTTGCAGGGAAGAAGGAAAGAAACCCAAGACAAAAAGAACCCCAACACAAAAAGAACCCCAACAACAAAATAAAACAACTCAAATCATCTTTCAATCAGGCTCACTTAATAAGCTTCCTTAGACTGTTACTTCAACAGTATAAGGACTACCAGTTCATTCTGTAGTTCTTCAGCTATATGATCAGGCCTGAGACTTGCCTGAGTACCTGTAGCATGAGTTTCAGACCACACAGGTTTTCTACTCCAAAACAGAAAAATTTACTTCTTTCTAATGAGAAAGCACACACCATTTTTCACTTTCAAACAAAGCATTCCTGTGCCCTTGCTTTCCTCTGTGTTCTATTACCGAAGAGTTGCTCTGATTCCTACTTGCAGCATATTAATGGAGCTTTTTAGAGATGCAAACTTTTTTAAGGAGTATACTACTATTCATTTGCAAGTTGCAAACATAATGTAATATCCAGAAGTATTAGATTTTCTAATGTACAAGCTCCAAAAAATGGAGCATGTCCATTAAGTCTTTGATGTTAGTGCTACAAAGCCAGTTCTTGGTATAACAAAATAAATGTAACTTAGTCATGCTTTTAATCCAGGCACTCTTCATCCTGTTGAGTGAGAGAGGCTTTAGCAGAAAAAGAGCTGATATGTTCAGTGTTCAGATGGGTCATTTAATGCATGTTCTCAAAAGTTTGTCAGTACTGATTTTCTTGCATTAAAAGCCGCATATAAAAATGATCAGGTGCAAAATATCAGATGGATTAAAAAAAAAAGCGCCAATATGCAGCTTGTGATTTAATTTTTGCTATAAGAGTTATCTGGGAAAGATTTCAGATTAGTCAACTACAATAGCTGCTCTAGGTGGTAGGTAAACGGATAAATCAGACAGGGTTTTTTTGTTTTAATCCCTTTTACCCCATGCATAATAACCTGAATTATAAATTTCTGTCCTAAATAGTGTCGCCATTTTGAAATTAACTTGTATTAGGAAGAGGCTGCAAGCAGCCATATGCTTTAGGCCATTCTTGACAGCAGATACAAAGTATGCAGATCTTTAGAAATCAAAAACATACTTTCCTATGCCCCAATTCTTCTTTTCCCCTCTCTTGGCAACTTTCTTCTGCAAAACACAACAGTTACAAAGCTCTACCCATACTTTTTCTGTGCCTTAAGGGAGGAGCCCATTTTACATAGATACCAGTCACTTTTCAAGATACAACACCCTATAAGCACTAACTCAAAGAAGATCAAAGTTTCGGACTGTGACTGCCACAGGAAGATGGCAAAAGTTGCTCTCATCATCTTTGACTACAAATCTTGCACTCTGAGCTCATACAAGGCAATATCAGGGGGCATCTTGTTCACCATCCTCAGACCCAGACACACAGGTATAACTTAGGAGGAAACATAATTAAAGTCATCTCATTGGTACAATAGAAGCCAGAATATCAACCAACCTGTATATTCAACCTTCATTTGTCACTTTACAAAGCTGATTCTGCTGGTGAGGCATCTAACAACTCTAGGAGAAAGACGAACCTTTTGGTTATCAATAAATCTCAAAGTTTTTAGGTGCAATTATGCATCTACTATTGCAAACAAAGTGATGCTCTTTTCAATGTCTCTTATATGTTCCCATAAATAGCACTGGTGTTCATGTTTTTACAAACAGATTCTTGTTTGAGATACTGTATTTTCTGGCCTATATGAGCATGTGTGAAAATCGGAGAGTCTCGATTTTTCAGGTGAATTGCACTGTTTCTCCTTGTATAGAATTACAACTTAGTGAGTCTTTTATTTCCATAAAAAAACTGAAAATAGGTCATCCAAATTCTCAATTATTACACTGTACATGCCCCTCAGATATTGGAAAAATTGAGACATGTCAGTTAAATACAGCAGACAAAATAATATGCACATCAATCAGTGACTGGAAACAGTGTCCAAAATGTTATTTATTGCAAGTTTTCATCAAATATGCATTATTCTAATGATCGACACATTACAAAGACAGACACTTTGGAGAAAAATTATATGGAAGAAGACTAAAAAAGATTGCAGTTGACTTGGTGGGGAAATGTGGTTTCATTTAAAAATCATATAATTGTTATGGAAAGAGCCATATAAATCAAACTTGTCAATGTTGACAAGGTTTTTATCAGGATTTCTAGTTCTTTATAGGCTCCCAAATATCACCCAACGAGTATGCATTATAAAGTCAATTTCCAAGCTGTTGCACCAAGAATAATGGTATAAGTTTTCCTTTCTCTTTTATTATTAGAAAAGTTTTATCTGATTTATGTGGATGACTGTGGTATGAAAAGGGAAGAGTGCATAAATAGGAAGAAGCAGTCCACTGTGCCTATAAACTTACATACTGTACATTGCCCTTGGCACAGCCTCAGTTCATACACAATTCATACAAAAATTCAGTGCAGATTCCTTTCCTCTCTAGTTCAATGAATCAAGAGTACCTGGTTTTTAGGGATTTTTTTTTTATGTTTTTTTTTTCCTGGTTCTGGCATGAACAGGTAACAAATAATTTAATGGAAAATAGCCACAGGTACTAGAGGAAAAAAACCTCTCAGTATCCCTTCCCATCCCTACCTCCCTGCCTCTCACTGGTGCACATATGCACACACTACCCATTGATTCCTATTTTTGTCCCCTATTTTACAGCAAGTTCTGTGTGTTAATTAGTAATTGTGCTTGTGGCTTGCTCTTGTGTTCATTTCTTCATAAAATGAAAATGTAGATGTATGTATACAGCAGTTCTTGTAAAATTGTCACAAACTGAAGAAGAAGGCTGTATTTTAATGTCTCTGCTGGCCAGTTAAGGGCTTGTGTCTGTAAGTTTTGAAAAGGTAGACAGTAGCATAAGGAAAACTCAGGTTCTGCCTAAAGACTGAGTTAACTGAAGAGAAAGGAAGCCTGAAGACTTTATTATTATCAGCAACAGCTTCTAGTAACAGGGTGACAATTTTACAGAGCAACTTGGCAATGAAATGTACTCCCTTCTTTCTCTCTTTTTTTTTTCCCAGCTAAGAATTTGATCCAAAGACCTACAGACTCCCTTGTAGACAGCATTTTCCAATAACACTTGCAAAACAAAGTAGCACTATTGGGGAGAAGATGGAGAAGTAAGAAGATAAATTTGTGAGAAATAGGGCTTGCATCAGTGTGACAACCAACTCTTCTTCGAGTTTAAGTTTTAAATAGAGGGCTTGTGTGCCAGTTCCCTAAAAATTAAAAATGGATCCAGAGGAAATGACTTCCCAGAGAACAAGCCAGCCCCTTTGGACAGACTGGACACAAGCCATCCACACAGCTGCCTGTGGCTCCAGCCAATTGCTGTCTGCATGCTGCTAGGGGAGTCCTGTACCTTCCGTAGAGCAGAGAGCATATGGGCCTTTCCACAGCTGACTCAAACAGAGGAAGAAGAAAAAGGGGCAGCAAAACACTGGGGTTTGCTTTGTTTAATTATGGTGGACAGGAGAACTTTAAATGCCAAGTAAACCTGTTAAAAATGTGTATGAAAAAAGGCAAGAGAAGATTTTTACAGGAAGGTTGATGATCTTCCTTAGCCCTTTAGCGTGGGAACATATTTTGCACAAGGCTTCTGATTTAATCAAACGAACATTTCAGAATGGCTTCTATTCTTATTCTCTGAGTAACCTCTAAACCACATAAACAAGCTGTAGCAATTTGTGCAGGGCCAGCAGGAAAAAGTAGCATTAATTTTAATTCTACTCTCACCTTTCCTGAAACTGTCCAGAACTGGGAAAATAAAACCATAGCAATACTTTCATTGCTGGTCAAAAACAGTTTATCGTCATGGACAGAGAAGGAAGAAGAGCTTTACAAGCCTGGCACAAAGCCTATACTGTGCAGCATTTTCTGGCACAGGTTATAAGCAGAACTTCTCACCATAAACCAGTCTAATACCAGTGGAAATTAGTGTGAGATTTTTCCTTTCTCTCCTGTGGTCTGGAAAGAAAGAGTACTATAAGATGTGGTCCAGAAAGCTGTGATTTATTACTGCTGTACATGCAGGAAGAGGAGGAATGGCACAAATAGCAAGTGTGTTTGAGTTACCCACCTTTTCCGAAAGAAACATTTTGAATGAATGGCATCATTCCAAAATGCTGCATTATGAATGTATTTTGAGGCATTCATTGCAGCTTGATTAAAACTATGTTGAAAATACATATTGTCCTTTAAAAAAAAAAAAAGGAAATGGAAATGTATCTATAATAATGAAAAGTAGTTCCAGATGGGGCTAAATCCCATTTAAAAACTGAACAGTAATAAAAGAAATTGAAATACTAAGGTTTCTTTGGAAATATACAGCATCTCTATTGATCACTAAAACATAAGAGAGTGTTGTAATGCCAAACAACAGAGTTGACTTGCATTAAGCTGTCTAAATATAAGAAAGACAGTAACTGAATTTTCAACTGTAGAAACTTGAACATTCAGGCCAATCTTTTTCATTTTTTGAATGATGTAATGAAGTGCCACCATCTACTTATAGAATATAGATATTGGGGTTTTTTTTGGTTGATCAATTGGTTGAGTTTGTCAGTTTTTTGGTTTTTTTTCTTTTCTAAACCTGTTCTTAATCTTTCCTGTTTTAAAAATTGTGCCTGTATGGAAAGAATGTAAATACTGGAGGATGTTTTTCTTTTTTGTCAACAAACTGCAAAGTGTTCTTGGAAAGCCAAAATCTTAAGCAAACATGCAACGTACCCCATATTTCTAGGCATGGATACACAGAAGAGTTAATAAGTCAGTAGGTGTACAATAACCAAGTCTTAGATGCACAAATAAGATCCCAACACTGCAATCTTGTTATATGTGCTTTTATAATATGGGTCCTTTTCATTAGAGTATAACAACTACATATTTCTTTAAAAGACCTCATTTCTCCCCCCAAAGCCTAGAAATCAGAAAGTAGTTCTTTATAATAGTCTGGAGTTAAATCATGATCTTTCTATGTAAGCAAGCTTTTAATCTTTAAAATGGAATTAGCGTAAGACCACCTAGAGTATTTTACTCAAGGAATTGTAAAGGAATTGTAACATATGTGATTCGATGTGTATGACAGAGATAGGCTTTGTTTGTAATCTAGAAATGAGGTTTGACATAAGAATCAGTTCTTGTCTTGCACACGTTCTTCCTTTATCTCTGCACAGTAATTCCACACATGTGACACCAGCTTTCTCTCTAGCCTTCTTGGTGTGGTTGTTTAAAAATAGAGAGCTACTGCGACAGTCTTTATTTTCCACCAGTGGGAATCTTCCTGCTGGCCCCACAAGTGTGGTATTAACCACGTTTCTCCCTGGACACGGTGCACAGCAGAAGGCTGTGTGGGAAATAGCTTTGAGGCAGTCTTGGCATACACATAGAGGACAGAAGCTTGTGAGGCTGCTGTGCACCACATTTCCAGTCCACCATATGGAGTTCCAGGGAGAGGGTTGAGCAAGGAGTTTGAGGGACAACTTCAAGGTAGCAAAGTGGAATGAAGCCGAGGGCTTGAATTTTACATCTACAAGAGCTCTTAGAGCTAATGGTAAAGACAGGCTGAGGCTTAGTCTTCAGTGACAGAAAAAGAAGAGGAAGAAATAGTGTGTATTTTGCCCAAGATAACAAGTTTTTATTAGCTATCTGGATGTAAAATCCTATGCAAATGAGATCGCCATAGTTTGTTCCATGAATTCAAAGCAAAAGTATATACCCTTTGTTTAGAGGTTCATCTTGCTTAGATTACAACACAAGAAAACAAAGCTGCCATTATGTTTGTTTGTCTAGAACTTTAACTGCCAGATGTAGCTTATAGACACCAACAACATGTCTTCCTAGGAAAAAAAAGGTGGGTTTTGTTTGTTTGTTTTTTATTCCTGTTGAAAGAAGAACACCATCTCACTACCCCTGGTAAAAGTGCTGTTTCTCTTTTGGGCTTCCAGTGTAATAATAAGATCAATTAAGAGGGCACTTTTATCCTCCTGCCTTACTATGCTGTTTTCTGTTCTTCCTTCTGCTATTTCTCCTACCTAGCTGCCAGCAAAATCTTCCCAACTTTCTTTCAACTGAATGAGTAATGAAACATTTTCGTTATTCCTTGCTGGCCTACTTTTCAGTCCTCCCCTTTCTCCAAAACATCTGTGAACAGTGACCTGTCCAGCAAGAAGTGTCAGTCTACTTTTGAGGGGAAAATATGTGAGATGTACTGTTGCCTAGTGTATTGGTAAAACAAATATTCATGACAAGCATTGTATCTGTAGACAGAGAAGACTATAAAATTGTACATATACATTGCAGCCTTCCTCAGTAGAATGAAAGATGGTGTCTGTCAGACCTTTTCTAAAACTTCACCTAAATTTTTACTGTCTCAAGCCGTGGTATTGACACCATTTCCTCTGGGAAATAACTTCTATCTTAATGGATCCTGCTCCTCTTCCTACTTAAATATAGCCTCTGACTGCATCTCAATGCTATTAATTTCTGTTCTCTTCCCACCTTAATCATTTCCATTTGTTACATATTATTGCAATCCTGAAAATACAGAGGTTAAGAAGCTCTGAGCACATTGCAGTATCTTAGCTAATTTGAATTGTGCCCAGCTTTCAAATATTATCTTCTAAATACTGGTGGATGGCTTTAGAAGCAGAAGCTCTAATTTTTTCGAGTAACTGGCACAGGACAGGCTAGGTCTAGGAAGTCTAAAACCTTTGATAAAATCATGCTGTAAGCTTCAGTGCAGTGTCCTAAATCCAAACCCACATTAGCAAATTTGGGTCAGAACTACTTTAAGCATAGTTTATTAATGTTGAGAAATAGATATTAAAATCCTCTGTATTATCCTGGTTGATTTCTACAAAGGCCTTGAATTCAAAATGCTATTATGAGAGTTGTGTGCCAATTCTGTCCTTAATTAACCCATTAAGCCTTATCCTGCCATCAGTGGATTATATACATATAACTAAGTGCAAACCTACTTGCTGACAAGGGGAAGACTTGCTACTCTTACTACAGTCATGTTCCGGTTTGCTGTTCCTACAGCCGTTGTTCTCCTTTGGAAGACAGTGAGCACTTCCTAGGTTTGTGACTTTGGGCTGGGTTCTAAAATAGAGTAAACTGTCATAAAGTTTGCTGATTCCAGTTGAGACATAGACCTGATTTATAGGCAGCCCTGATCTATAGGCTTTTTTGACTGGGAAATTTGGTCCCAAATATATGAGTTCAAAAATAGTATTAACAACTCTGTGAAACCAAGACTTGAAATAAAACTCCATCTTCCCAATCTCTAACAGAGTGCAGCATAATTCCAAACAAATGTCTCTGAGGAACTAGCAAAAAAAAAAGAAAGCTGTTTAAGGTTGCAAATGTCTTTTAATTGTGCTTTCTGTTCCTCTGGGAGAGTTCCAGTTGAACAAGAGCCTTGTGAGAAAGCTCAAGCAACTGATCACTTAAACCACATTGCAACTAAATTAAGCATCTGAAGATCTCATTTTGTCACGTTGTTCCCCCTACAAATGCTTGTGTTTAAGATGTCAAAGCTGTGCCTAGACTATAAAGGGAGAGAGGCTTCTGAGATAAACAAGCATTTTGGGAAAGAAAAACAAAAGAGTCATTTATCTCTCAGATTGGGACAATTTGCCATGCTCCTGCTGCTATGAGAAACATTCTTCACACCAGGTCTTCTCAAGAGATTATCCACAGAGAGAGGAAAGTGTTTCCCACGGTGCCAAAAAGTAAAGAAAAAAAATCTAACAAGTATCAAAGCAACCCTCTTTGAGGCCTGTTGGAATGAATTTTTTGGGAATCCCATGATGGTGAGAATTAGGTTGGAGGGGAGGAGAATGAGATTTAGAAATCACTTTTTTAATAGACAATACCCCTTCTTGGAAGCATACATATAGAGGAGGCAACATGTCACTCTTGCTAATGCTTACCTTTTCACTAGCAAAAGAAGCCTGCTGCTTGCAACCAGGAATTTTGAAATGTAAACATTATAGGCAAGCTGCTGAACAGCACTGTGTGAACAGCCGCTGCCAGGGCTGCTGCTGCTGCTGGAACTGGTGCTCTGAGACCTCTTAAATATGTTCCACTGTCTTTCCACTGTGTTTCCCTGTGCACCCATTCTTTTTTGTGATGGCCAGCTATCTTGAGTATCACAAATCTACTTGTGGGTGCATAACCTGCCATAGCTTTGTCTAAGACTTCATACTGCCTTGGAAGTGTTTGACTTCTGAAAATCATCATAAGCCTATTTCAGCAGACAAGGTGGATTCCCGCAACTTAGGAGACATTTGACCTACCTCACCAGTTTCCTACCTGGGTGGCTCTTGTAAAGAGGCTGTTGTAGGGTTATATTCACTGTATAAGTACCCACAATTGTACTGCAATTTTTACGGTCATGCAAATGAATGAAGATTAAAATTCATTCTTTTGATTACTCCCTCTGTGAGCTCATAAGAGCTGAAATATCTTGCTTACTTGCCATAATCTTAAAGCTCATGAAAAAAAATCTCACAGTCTGCATAAATTATATGTACTATATAGAAAGGGCTAATAAGGCCTGAGGGCTTGCTGCTCAGCATGGAGGTCAGTCACCTGAAGTTTCCAACACCGAGCTTAAGATAAATGCCCCATATCGTGTACTGCAGTGTGATTGCTTGAGTAACTCTCACTTTCTTTGTCCTGAAGACTGCTTCTCATTGCAAACATGCTCTGATAGCTGGGAGCACCTAAGCTTTATTTACTCAGTTACAGACCTTTGATTTGCATGTATGAATCATTGCCAGATGACCACTACTCTGCTTCCCACCAAGATTCCTTAAACCAGGCCTTCAGCTGTAGCTAGTGCCAGCTGACTTAACTCCACCACGAAGTTTACCTGAGTCCCATTCATTGAGGAGCTGGCCCCACCCACTCTTTGCCAAAGGAGACTATGGTTATGACTATAAGGCCTTGATGAGAGGGAAGAGCTGCAATTCTTTTTTTCTAACTTCCAAATTACGCTTCCATGTTGCAAAAAAAGGCATATGTCCAAGGGCATGTTTTCTATTCATGAACGCTCTGCAGTCCAGTTTATTACCTGTACATTAAGGAAAAAAAATGAAAGTGAGTTCTGCATACAGTGCAGCAATAACTGTTGTATCTGTGGGTTTAGAAAACAGATTACTACTGCCAGGATGCACCAGTGATCTATCGCAAATGAGTCTACAAACATGATGGTTTTTTGCTTGGTATCACACATTCAAGAAACAGAAATGGGATTACTCTAAAGGAACTTGATGCTGCTCCTTTCTCACCTTGCAACTTCCTTGAAATTATTTGTTTGCCAAATAGTTTTACAACCTGAGTGCTCCACTATGATTTCTTTTGTAGTACTGCACATTACCACCCTGCTCTGTATTTGAGATCTTATTGCACTTACTACTATAGTGTATATATATATATAATTCACATACATATATATTTATATAATATACTATATATTTGCGTTGTCTCCTTGTAACAATGCTATGCTTACCCTGGGAATCTTGCCTGAGCCCTGAGTGAGCAAATGGAC
This sequence comes from Cephalopterus ornatus, assembly GCA_013396775.1. Lineage (NCBI taxonomy): Eukaryota > Metazoa > Chordata > Aves > Passeriformes > Cotingidae > Cephalopterus > Cephalopterus ornatus. The sequence goes on from VZRE01010875.1 coordinate 19,913, forward strand.
ATTGTAATATGAGTGCTAACGTTCCTGCAAGTGCTGGCTTGGTCTCAGACAATGCAGAGAGGTGCCCACCACCTGCTTTGTGGAATGATATTTGCTTATTGATGCTGACTCTTGTATGGGAGACTCAGCTGTTTCTTGGTGCCAGCTATAAAGCTGATACTTGCACTGTTTTTCTGTTTAAAGAAATGATCATTAACAATACTTAAGATTCATAATGCTCTATTGTATACTTTGATAAGTCCAGAGGCAATTTTCACTTCCTATTAGTGTCAGGCATAAACCTCATGAGTTCATTAACCGGATCTATACAGTTTGTTATTGACGACAAGAAAAATATTAAAACTTTAGTTAACATCTTTTTTAATGAGTACACAACAGGCTGAGCTTTTGATTTGTTTATTTGAACTTCAAGTCAGTGCATCTACATATATAAAAATATATATGTGTATATATATATGTATATGAAATTTGCCTCCGTGTAGATTATGTGCTCTTAATGGATATTAACATTAGTTTGTGTATATTTTGATTGACTTTGACTGTGAAAGTTGAAGAAGGTCTTGTTCTGAGTTTTGGCTAGAAAAATCACAGGATACTTCATATTCCAGTTCTGATACCTCAAGGTTGCATCAGTGGTGTTGCACTGGCAAATGCACTAAAAGCCAAGTGCCATATGTAGGGCAGAAGGATCCCCAGTATTGGGGATTATGGGGCAGCTTTGCTCTTGGAGGGTCCAGGCTTGTAGAGTGCCCTGGAAACTAGTGGCATCCTGGGCAGCCCCGGCCACCACAGAGACTGCAGGTCCAGCAAAGGTTTATTTCTTCTGTACAAGGAACATTGTGAGGCCACAGCTGGAGCACTGTGCCTAGTTTTGGCCCCCTAGGTGGATTTTTTTTT
>VZRE01010876.1:855-43752 GCA_013396775.1 Cephalopterus ornatus
ACCCCACATGGAGCACTGCATCCAGCTCTGGGGTCCCCAGCACAGACATTGACCTGTTGGAGTGAGTCCAGGAGAGGCCACCAAGATGATTAGAGGGCTGGAGTACCTCTCCCACAAGGAAAGGCTGGGAGAATTGGGATTATTCGACCTGGAAAGGAGAAGGCTCTGGGATGACCTAATTGTAGCCTCCAGTACCTGAAGAGAGCCTACAAGCAAGATGGAGAGAGACTTTTTACAAGCCATGTAAGGACAGGACAAGGGGGTATGGCTTCAAACTGAAAGAGAGCAGGTTTAGATTGGATATTAGGAAGAAATCCTTTACTGTGAGGTTCATGAGATGCTGGCAGAGGTTGCCCCAAGAAGCTGTGGATGCCCCATCCCTGGAAGTGTTCAAGGACAAGTTGGATGGGACTTTGAGCAACCTGATCTAGTGGAAAGTGTCCCTGACCATGGGAGGGGTTTTGATACTAGATGATCTTTAAGGTCCCTTCCAACCCAAACCAATCCATGATTCTGACCCACAGCACAGTAATGCTGGGTGCTGTTCAGCCCACAGCTGGGGAGTGGAGTGGAGGAGAGGAGCCACATTTATGTGTGTGTGACCCATCTCCACTGCTTAAGGCCTTGTGCAACAAGAGTCCATGGCAGACACTGTGCTCAAGCACACTCAGAAGGGACTCATTCTCCTCTACAGCTCCCACAACTCAGCCACAGACAAACTGCCATGCTAATGTTTTCTGTGCCCTCTAAGCGCAGGGAAAGATTCACATTCGCAGTGGCATCCAGCTGAAGAAACGTTTTTAACATCACTTTGAAGACTATGGAGTGACACTAGTGTGATTAGTTCCTGGCCAAAGACCCTGCCTAATACAGTGGATTAGTAGAGTATACAAAACATTTGGGAGTATATAAATAAAAGATGATCGTCTTGAGAGATTGCTTTCTTGGATTGATTCTAAAAAGCCTGAAACTGAAAGACTCCACTTAACAACAGACAACTGGATATGAGAATTACAAAGGCTCAGAAAGGACACTGCATTTACAGCAATTCAACTCATAGCTGGATGAAGACCAGAAATAAAGTCCGGTAATGGATCTGCGTGAGGGAAATCCTTCACAACTGTTCCTCACAGCTAGGTAGGAAAGGAGACTTCATGAACTCACAGAGGCACATGTATCTCATTGCTGTCACTTGAGATAAGGACCCCATGTCTCCTCACATATTAAAGAACACTGCTTGCTCATTTACAGAACAATTGACATGGTGGTCAGGTGACAGGCTCTGATGCAGGAGCACAAGAAGACAGGCAGCACAAGTTCTGTGGGAAGACTTGGGAAAGAGTTGGGTTCTCCTTTACTCGTTTACAAAGAGTTCTGCAAGTAAAACCCAAAGCTCAGAAAATATGTGAGCTATGGAAACAAATGAACCTCTTCAGAGCTGGACCAAAGCTTGTCTGAATCATGGTGAGAAAGTGACCATGGACAGCAAATCCTTTTCCCACCAGTCCCTGCTCCTGCTCAGGAGCAAACTGAGCCTTCCTACTCATACTGGAACAGAGGCATGGATTTAACATCCTACCCAAAAGGTTTAAGGTAATTGGAAGCACCTCGCTAGAGAGAGCAGCTTTGCCAACACCATTGCACAGAAGGAGAGGGGACAGTGACAAGGCATGAAGAGACCTGTTAGGTACCTCCATGAGGGGAGTACAGCTTATCCTTACCTTGGGCATCTTGCGCAGATTGGGAGAGAGCTTCAAGGACGTGATGAGGCCTCGTTCATCTCCAACAATGATAATAGGGAAGACAGGATTAAATTGGATGTGGGTTGTTTTATTTTTCTTCCTGGTCACCACTAGCTGCGTGCAGAGAGCTTCAAGTTTATTAATGTTCAGATCAAACACATGGGCCTGGGGGAAAAAAAAAAAGGGCAAAGAACACAAAAGGGATTAATTAGGCAAGAACATCCCTCAGTGGCAGAGTGCTGGCTGGAGAAATAGGAGAGAAAAGGTCCCATGGAAGAAACACCCCAGCCTCAGCACACAATTATCATCTATGGTCAGGGCCATGGTTCTCTTTTAAGTAACCAGTGTGCAGAAGCCACTTGTGCAGCTTGTGAGGGACTGTCCTCCTGCAGGGTCTCATGGAGCAAGGACCACTTCTCTGCTGTGGGTGCAAGCCTTGGCAAGGCTCCAGCTGATCCAGGCTGGAGAAGCTCAGAGCCAGCATTGCTAAGTCCACAGGTCTGAATCTCACTTCTCAGTGCAAGTAATGAAACAAACAGGTGTTAAATCAGAGTCTAACACAGATTGATGCCCAAAACAGGGAATGCTGTCAGAAATTCTGATTGCTGTTTATTACAGAGTGTTCTAACATTTCAAGCTTAATAATAACAATAAAGGCTCAAACCAGTAAGAAATATGGAAGTGACGGGAAGAGGGACAATAGGATTAAGGGTGTACCCTGGGGTAATGCCATGAAAGCAGAGGACAGCTCTGCTGGTAGCCCAGTCCAGCTGCTTCAGACACTACACGTGCACACATGTCCTTCTCCCACAGCATTGAGAGAAGTGCCAGGTAAAGATTTGCCAAACTGGAAAGGTGAGGATGGAAGGAGACAGATGCGAGGATCCACTCAGGCAGGATTCCCACTAGCAATGGTCCTCAGACCTCTGGCACTGATACAGCAGTGACACAGACCTGCCACGTCACCAGCTGTGCATGATAATTCACATTTCATTATGACTGCAGAGGGAGCAGTGGCAGTTATTCGAGAGAATGTATTAATTTCACATTATCTCCCAATAATTGCAATTTGCTCCTGTTATTGATACAATAGCAAAGGCTAATAAAACATGATGTCCCTCTCTTCCCCAGTGCTGAGGCAAGCAGTCTGCAGCATGGTGGACTCCCGCCTGGTGTCTACTGTAAACTTTTATCTTTACATTTCTCTTCCCTTTTCTGTCTTCAGAAAAAGCAAGAAATGGAATATTTTATGCTAACAAGTACAGTGGGAATATAGGGGAAATTAGGACTGAACTACTTGTACACCTCCTGACAGCTGTGTCTTCTTTACCAGCACTTAAGAGACAGAGGAATAATATAATTTCGACAGTATGCCATGCTCACAATTTGAATCTGAAATTGGACAATGCTACCCTACAATAGCTTTTTCCAAAGAGGGTGGGAGGCTTTGTATCAAATCAGTACATTTACCTTCCCATTACACACCAGTTTTATCTGAATCTATGTATAGCAAAGAGCTGGGCCATGTGCAAGCAAATGTTTCATGAGCTGATCTGTGTTCATACGACTAAAAGCCCTATGCCAGTAGTGATTTGTGATGTCCTTGGTCTGGCCAGAACAAAGAAAGATTTTTACCAATGCAAAAAACAAGAGGAAGACTCCTTCCAGACTGAAGTAAAATAAGGCTTTTCCAGATGGGAAAGCACTTGAAAATTGGACAGATTCTCAGACATATTTTGAAGAAATCCATGACAATGTAACTCCAGAAGGCAATCAACCACAGATGAGGATCTGCAGTTTGGAGAACCCTTCCCCAGTCAACAAAAGCATAGGTGAAAGCATGGCAGCATTTTTATCTGCTCAAAATATCAGATGCCAGCATTAAATACTGAATCTCAACCTAACACTTGAGGTCTCAGAGTCCAGCAAAGGTAATTCCAATTTCCTGCCCCTAGACATAAATAAAGATGGCTGTCCTGGCTTGTACTTCACACTTGCTGTCTTACCTATTATCTCTAAAAAAGAACAATCACTCTTTCAAGCCTATCAGTCTCCCATGACCCATACTCACTAAAGATCTAATTTCTTGCCTTCATAGAATACACTTTTATCAATTTAGTAACCTAAGAGCCTGGGAAATTCCCTCTGCTTGAGCAGCATTATTTAATCTAGTTTAAAAAAAAAAGGCAACAGGGAATTAGTGGCTAGGTTTCTTTTTGGCAGCCAGGTCTGCACTGGTCTCCGAAAGGCTGTCACGGTATCCCACCTGCACATCCTGCCCAGCCCTGCACTGGAGAAAGACAGCATGTCCAAAGGCTCCATGCTGGAGTGCTGAGCAATTTAAATTACTGTGGGTGAGGCTGTTTTTCAAAAATGTCACGGATAGCCGAGACAAGCACAATGCCTGAGATGAGAACTCGAAACCATCAGCAGTGTGGAGAAGGTCAAAAGCAAACAAGTTTATAAATGTTCCTACTTTAAAGCTTCTCTTTTATGAGCTTCTAAACAAATGGGCTCATTTTCCTTTGCCAAGGGAATCATGGAAAAGAACAAACTATTTCAGTACTTCAGCTGGAAACATCAGCCTCATATCAGCTGTCAGACGCAGCAGATGGAGGGGTGGGCCACAGGCACTAGGAAGGACTTTAGGGGCTTTGATTTAAAGGCTTAGAGCTACTCTCAGGAGAGGAGGAAACAGCATCAGACCAATGCTGGTTTTGATGCTTTGGGAATACCCTAAAAGGGGCACAGGGCTTCCCACAACACTTGAGGCAGGTTAACAGTGCTGCAAAGCAGCAGAGCTACATGTGACCAGCACCATCTGCAGAGCTGCCATGGGTTTTGGGCAGGGTATTCTGCCCAAAGAATGAGAGATTGAAAATTTTCAGTCTCCTAGAGACTCCTAGTCCCACGAGCTGCCCTGCTGGCTCAGGTCCTGGGATTAAGGATTATAGAGTTGGATCCAGCCAGATCTCTCACCTCAGAGACTCACCACCAACACACAGCTTCTCTCTACCCCACTGCCATGGTGGCCCCTGTCCCTTCAGAGTACAAATCCCTGCTTGCAGGCAGAGATGGCCTCTCAGGTCTTGCAGGACGAGCCCTCTCAGAGTATATGACCCAGCAAAAAGTAACCATGGCCCACAGAAGTGCCATCCAACTCCACGTGTGACTTGAGTATCAGATTCAGGGGGAGCAGGGTGACCAGAACCCGAGCCACATCCAACCCCTCTCCAGAGGTTCCAGGGAAGGAACTCATCCAGCAGCACCCAGAGAAGACCTAATACTCAGACATTGTCAGGCAGCTGGTGCAAATGGGCATGTTTACAGGGCTTATTATTTGTATTAGTTATCCTTTTAGAGCTTACAAATCAGTGAGGGTCTCCCTATGAATAGCCCCCCCTTTTCTGCCAGCTCTGGACCCCACTTCTCATGCTGCCTAGGCTGGTCCCTCACTACAGGTGCTGAGATCTGGGCCATCACACTTGCTCACCCATGCTCATCCCAGAGCAATACAGAAACTAGAGAGTGAAGGTTTCAAACCTCTGATTTTCAGCCCTCAAAAAGTGTTTCCATTTTGGTGTATGTCAGCAGAGAAGGGAACAGGAGCCTTCTTACAATGAACTTGCTTCTATCAGATACTTTCTTCAGATCCCATAAAAGCAAGTCAGGAGCCTGCAGGATCTGGAGCTTTACTGCTTGTAGACCACAGCAGATACCTTCTATTTTTTTCTGTTAATAAGCTAAAAATACAACAGATAAGGGCATTTCAGTTCTTCTTTACAGAGTCCTTAGGAACAATATGTGGTCACTAGTTCAAAGGAAGATAAAACAGACTCCAAGAACAAGAAACCTGGAAAGAGGCATACAGAGAGAGAGGTAAAAGAAATCTGAAAATGTCTGAAATAGGAAAGTGCAAGAACTCTCCTCTGCTTCCTCCAGCTTAAGTGCAGAGGAATAAAGCTCTGGGCAGTAACCAATTACTCCAACAGTGATTTTATTTATGATCCCTTTAAACCTCCATACTAGTTCCAAGAAAGCACAGGAGACTATGTCCAACCTTCCAGGCAAAGCCCAGGCAGCTGAGCTAAGCAGTTCCTTGCAGCATGGGGATTTATGAGCTGGCATCAACCACAATCAAAAGAAACCTAGACCCACACTAACAAAGTTCTGGACAGTCTGATGTAGATACACCAGGCAGGTGCTCAAAGCAAACCTCTTGTTGGAAGGACAGCAACTCTGATAAGTTGGTAGTCCCTGAAAAGCAACACCAATTTTAAGCAGATGCCCAGTTATCTCTAAGGTGGGACTAGGTGAATTCTGCAGTTTCTGATGGTTTTTATCCAATAAGAACAATTCTAAATTGCCATCATAGTAACAGCAGAGCCTCCATGCTTGATGTACAGGCGATAATGGATCTAAGTCTACTGTGTTGCAGTTACAGAAAATATTTGACATGAAGAGCTTCCTTCATTCCTGACTCCCAAACAGCCAGAGAAGAAATCCAGTTCAGTTGCATCCAGACCAGACTGTCTATGAATCATGTGAATGCATGCCACCTCACAAAATCCAGCTGTTCCCCACTGAGGCTCCACATAACTGCACTGTAAGGATGGCACAGTTCATGTCCAAGGCTAGTACCACAGCTCCAGCATCAAACCATGCTCAGAGTTTTGAACAACTCATTTCTCCCCACCTGCTCTATAAACTGCACTTACAGCCTGAAAGCCAGCCCAGGCTCTCATACGCTCGGTGGCTCTGAGGTGACTTGGAGCCCTCTGTCCTTATACCCTATGTCATCCCCTGCTCTGCAGCACCAGGGAGGGAAATGCAAAGGCATATGCAGGGGAGCTGGACCCTCCAAACAGCAAAATTTCTCTGCCAGCAGAACAAACTACTTGAGTTTTGTGGCCCATGAAGAAGGGAGCTGAAGAGCTACTTTGACCTATCCTGCCTTTATTTTATGCCTCAAACCCCTGCTGGGTTTGCAACGGCTGCAGCATTCACTGTCCTTTTATTCCAGCCTGACAAGCCTTCACTTTCCAGCAGAGGTCTGGACAATGCTAACATGTTCAAAAACAACCTGATGGCAACCTCAAGCAAGGCTGGGGATATATATATGTGTGTGTGTGTAAAAACAAGGTAGATGTGCCAGGTAACTTGGCAACAAAGAGCAAAAGGTGAGGGGTAATTTAATACCATGCTGTCCTTTACCAGTTGACGTCTCTTTCAGTGCTGTGCTTTCACTGTCCTTTGTGATCGATTTACCTCATTTTCTTGACTGAATCATCCTCTTGCAAACTCCACAGATGATTTGTTTCAAACTCTCAGGTAACATATTTAACAACTGGACAGGCCACTCCCAGACTTTGTCAGGCACCAAGACAGCTGCTGGAGCATCCCATAGACGCTGGGCAGGCAGGGCAGCCACAGCTTGCGCCAAAGCCAAGCTGCCATGAGGTGAAGGCCTTACTTTGCATGACTTCTATACTGCCAACTGTAGCCAGAAGAGCTTCTAATACAGTTAATTTACTCTGGGAGGACACTTTTGAGTTACAAATGAGCATTGTATGATGGTCCTTAGTCGTTCTGATATGCAGGGCATTCAGGGTCTTGGCAGGAAGAAAGGACACCTGACTCAGAAAACATTCACTGCCTCCCTGCTTCTGCAATGACAACACAGGAATCCTAGTGCAGCTGTCTTTATCGCAGCACCAGGCAGTCCCTAAAATTCATGGGCTTTCACAGCACTTTCATGTTACTGGTAAAAGAACAGACTCCAGCTCTGTTACAGGTATGTTCAGTGGCACCATCGAGCTTGGAGGATGAGCAGGCATCTGTGAAAGCTACTTTTTGGGCTGAGCCAGCAGAGTTTTGCCAAGCAAGAGCTAGCTGCATGTCCTGGGGTATGGGAGAGGGCTCAGCACATCCCTCTGCCCTGCAGCATCCCAGCCCACTGCTCCCGGGCGCATGACACAGCAGGGAGAAGAACGCTTGTGTCACCTGACTTAACTGTGGGAGCTGCTTCACTGTAGGGCCTCCTCATCTCTCCTCCTCATTCAGTAAGAACTGGGTCATTCCCAATTTGACATGGTAGGAAAACAGCATCAGCCTCAGCTGATTTGACTCAGCTCCCACGAGTCAGTAAGAAATCAAAGCCTCAGCATGGAGAAGAGCTTCTGTTCATTCAAACAGGCTGAGGAGCACTTGACCTCTTTTGGAAACCCTGAGATATTGTTTAACAAGAAAGTACTTGTTTATCCAAGCTAACTTCCTTGTCTGTCACCACTTGTGCCAGCCTGGCTCTGCTCTAAAAGCCTCCACAATTAAGATAATTTCCCTTATGTCTTGGTCCTGCACACTTTTGAATGCTGTTATCTGGTGCTAAATAGCTGATACAGCCTACCCCTGAGCTAATTGCACTTCAGTTTGATCTAATATGATTCTCTTATGTTGCCTGTGACTATTGTTTTTTTCCTCTTTAACATCAATATCATTTAGAATGAATCACAAAGACTTCTTTTGCTCTTCATGTTTGTAATAAGTTCAATGTTACTTTTCAAATCACTTCTGAAAGGTGAAAGTCAAACACAGAAACTAATCTGTGCTGAACTCGTGTACTAACTAGGCTGAGAGCAGCTGCAATCCCTCCTGCACAGCAGAGATGACCCTTCCTTACTAGTATACAAAGTCCAGACTGAGCTCAAGTTGTGCTCATGGAGTGACTACCCCCTGCATGTCCCAGGTTTGGCTCAGCAGAACAGAGTAGGCAAAAGCGTGGCAGCACAGGCAGTCCCCAGCCACAACCTCCCTCAAGGTCCTGCTGCTTCCCCAGTTAGTGCTCATTTAATATTGCACATTTAGTTTGTGTCTTTATTGAATTTCATCTCACTGGCTGCAAATTGCTGCTGAGGCTGTCACGCTCATTTACAATTTTAGTTCTGGCACTAAAGCACTCATAAGTCCTGCCTGCTTAGTCCCCTCACAATTACTGCTGGGTTTCAGCGCCAGCCTAGTCCCCGAAGCATCCCTGCACATTCCGCTGAGGATGATTTCCATCATGTCATATCCACCTGCTCTCCTGCCTTGTAGTTTGCTTATGAACTTGTGCCAATAGTGTTCCTGAAGTCAACCTGTAAGCATGTGTTACATCCCCTTCCTCTCATTTACTGGGTCTGTTACTCTCAAGAACAGATTAAACCAGTTTCATGTGATATGGCCTTACTAAACCCTCACTAGAACAATCAATGATTTGTCCCAGGATCTTTGTGGATAGCATATTTAGGCTGTCTAATTTCTTCCGCACTGTCATAGTCCTGAAGAAGCGAAGAGTCTTTCCTCCAATCTTCCCTACTCTGCCATCCCCTCACAAATACCTGATGAAGAGTAGGGAGACTGTTTCAACCAGTCCCTTAAGTGTCTGAGGACAAATCTCCAAGGCTGTGCTACATGAATACACTCCAGCTGTGCCAGTCCTCCTGTGCTCTTTCTACTGTAACCCACAGCCCAGTCCCTGAGGTCAGGCTGAAACCCCATCCTCATAGATTATGATCAAGCTCCATCTCTCCACATGTTGGCAGGGTCCTGGCTATGCTCTGCCAGGGAGTCAGCACTGGAGGCTGGGGCATGGGCAAAGGCAGGCAGTTGCACAAGGAAGAGCAGCATCATGTCTGATGGGAGAGGCAGTCACTGCTCTCTGCCACCTGCACCCCATGGCAGGCTGGCAAAGCTGTTCATAAGGCAGATATTGAACTGTCATGGTTTGGAGACTGGCATTTAAAATGAACCAGCACAGATTTGAGGTCATTATAAAATGCCGAGGAATAATGATCAAGGCTCAGGAGCTGCAGCCTCTGTACAGAAAGAAGGGACAGACAGCTAGAGGCTCTTCGTTGGCCAAAACACCAAAGGTCCAAATTGCAAATTCAAACCAGTGAGGAACCATTCTTAGCAGTGATCAGTAACAAAGAGTAGAGAGGGACAGCTTTATAAACTCTTGTAGATTCTCCTGATGGACTCTGTGCCTCCAGCAGGTTTTTATGCAAAATTTAATAGGTAAATCAACAAAAAAAAGATTTTGAGATGCTGTCCAAGTAATTTTTTCATTCACATGTGTTCATGAAGCAGAAAAAGGCAAACTTGGTTCCTATGTGACCTTTAGGTTTTGCAGCAGAAGAAAATGAACAGTTTTACAAGAAAACAACCACTTCTGCAGTAAATACAATTTCAAAGCCATTTTCAGAAGCTCCTGCCCACTTCAGCCTACTCAAAGGTCCTTCTGGGTGACAGCAAAGAGACTTGTGCTCATTTACTGCTTTTACACCCCGCTAATTCCCTAGCCATGGTGCAAAGAGGAAGGATTTTGTCACAGCAGAGCAAGTGGTGGCCCCACAAAGCATGGATAAACCCCATGGGCTACTGCAGAAGGGTATGAGTAAAGACTCAGATGCAGCAGGGACATCTGTAGTCATGTTCATTGTCCTGTCACCCCTGGGCAAAAGCACCAACGGATGCTGAGAGGTCTGCTTCGACCTCTGATTCATGCCCTACAAGGAGAGGCAGGATTAAGCCCAAAATACGCAGTGAAATATTTGCAAACCTGGAAGGTTTAACAAGCCTCTTATCTGCAAAATTGTTCACGCTTCTAAACACAGATTGACTTTTGCTTCCAGTCAGTGCTAAAAGGGCAGCAAGTTTCTGCAAACTGCTCTATGCACACATACGCTAACCATTTCTCTCCTAGCTGGGAAAGAATGGGTGTTAAGACCAGCAGGCAGAATAACCTTGCAGTGTTATCCCATGAGTGAGATACAACAGAAAGCTGGTCTTCAAGACTTCTCATTCAAAAAAGTTGTACAAACAATAAAATAAGTTTATATAAGCAGGAAATAGTACACTTGCTTCCTAAGCAGCAAAAACCTTTCACTGATTGCCTGAAGGTTTGGATTATTTCAAGAATTTCCCATCCTGAAAGGTCAACAGCTTCACTAATGGGGAAAAGCCCTGGAGTGTATACATGACCAGTTTTCTCCGCAGAGCGCACACTTGGGTGGCATTTACCTTGAGGCTATCAATATTTACTAAAGATGGTTATAACATCACCTTCCTCTTGCTGCACTAGTAATGAAGAACACAGCCCTCAAAATTATGAGAGCAAATGGACTCGCACTTAAGTGCATGCTCCCCAGCCTGTTGTAAAAACCCTGGGATCCTCCCTTATGCACAGGACATTTCATAGCATCATAGGATTAAAAAGTAATTCTGGTTGGAAGAGATGCCCAGAAGTCCTTCTGCCTAAAGCAGGCTCAGCTCTGAGGTCAGATGTGATGGCCCAGGGCTCTACCCAATCTGGTTTTGCAAACCCCGATGGACAGAGATGGTACAGCCTCTCTGGGCAAGCTGATTCATTCCTTAACTGCCCTCACAGCTAAAGGTTTTCCCTTATATCCAGACCAAACCTCTCATTTCAACTCACTTCAGCTGTTGTGACTCATCATTGCTTCATGTGCTGCTGTGAAGAGTTTGGCTCAAACTTATCAATGACCTCCTGGCAGACTGGTGGGTTCCTTCTTCAGGCTGAACAAGCCTAGTTTGGCCACACCATCTCAGCCATTGCATGGGGCAGCTGTGGCCCACAGCCTGGGATCCAGACATCTGAAGACACTGGTGACACAGGTGTCTTTGGCTATTTTAACAGTGTGATTAATTCATGCATGAATTCAGCACAAGAAAGCAGCTGCATGCCCAGAAGTGGAGGAATTGCCAAAACCATTTCCTTATTTAAGGAAAGTAAGTAAAAGAAGCCCAAAAGGACATTTCAGGTGTGATTCCTGCCTTTACATGTTTCAGGGTTTTTTTCCCCCTGCTTTAAGCATAAGTTTGAGATGGACTTAAACTTCCAAAGACAAATGCTGCTGAATGCCACAGGATTTAATTCCACCCCTCCCACTTCTCTGCCCTCTGTCCTTACAATAAGCTGACATCCAACATCCCCAGATTTCCCGAACCCTAAGTGTAAGAGTCCGCGTACTCAAATTCACCTCCAATTTTTTTTTCTTTTGATTTCCAAAGCACATCTCTCATCCAAGCCAGCCTTTTTCTTTATGTCAGGCTTTCACCATTTACAACACAAGGTGTTCTCTAACCTCCTTTTTATTTCACTTATAATCACACCCGTATCTGCATCCAGGGCTCTGTAGGAGATGGCCTGGAGAGATCACAGAGGTGCTGTCAGCTAAGTGACTTGGGAGAATCATGCTTAGAAATAACAGATCTCTGCTTTAGGAACCATTGTGGAGTCTTCAAGGAATGTAAGTGTCGCCTGAAATGCAATCACCTGGCAAAACTGCAGTGGACTTTGCACACTGATTGAAACCAAAGCTGAATGCTCTGTAGCAACCACTCTGAGTGCCAGCAGAGGCAGAGAGTACTACTCTCTGATCCAGCAGAGAGTAGCTTCCATAAAAGCAACTAGCTGTCCAGGCCTTTTAAAAATCAGGCCACTTATTTAGGCACCTAGTTCTAGAAGTGGGAGGTTTTTTCCAGGAAGAGTTGGCATGTATGTGCACATCTTGATCATTTTATTTTATTTCAATTTTCATTGCAAATCATTTATGCTCATTCTGAAATAAAATGGCCAGCAAGCAAAGCAGAAGACTAAGGAAATTACCCAGAACATGATGGAGAGCAATAGTAGCAGTTACTATCCACTGCACCAGTGGCAGAATGTGCATGCTCTGGTTACTTATGAAGAGGCAGTGCTGTCCCAAGCAGATGCCCAGCTGCCAACAAACACATTTTATCATAATGCCCCTAATATTTACAGCTTTTATTAATCCCCACCTCCTAGATTCATGGGGACTGTGAGATTTTTAGATTCTAAAATGCCCCAATTTCTGAGTCAGTCTTAGGGGGCTCATGAACACATTTTGGACATATAGCATTAGCTTGAATAAGGAAACGTGTTTTACAAAATATGCCAGGTATCCCTTCAAGACTGCAATTAGGGCCTGATTTTAAAACCACCTCCAGGCAACCTTCAAATTTCGCAGGCATGATTATGTGCAGATGCAAAGATAGAGGCTGTTTATGAACAGGAGAATTTTAATGTTTTATTTTCTGGCTCCATGTCCTGTATTTTTCTGTACTGTAGAATCATAGAACATCCTGTTAACGTAGATTTTTTCCCAGCATTAATGGTGCCTGCCTTTTCGAAGAGCTGAGTTATTCACAAGAAGTGCACTCTGCTACAAAGTGGAATATGTCCAGAAATAAAAAGGCTGTAAACAGCTATTTATTCCCCTTCCACTGCAGATCTAGAAGGTTCTGTTGAACAACGGAAATTAAGCTATGACCCAGACACACCCTGCTGCAGCCAGCATAGCTAATAGCTAACACAGCTAACACAGGCCCAGCAGCTCTTGCCTGGACCTGTCCTTCTAGGCAGCCCAATTTTGGGCTGTTCCTGGTTGATGGTCACTCTTCTCGGAGTTTGGGATAAAAGGCATAAAGCAGAATTAGATCCTATTAGATTAGGTTCTAGTTAGGATCACTGATTTAGAGCCAAGGTAGGATAGCCAAGGTGAGACAACCTGGGTGCAGTGCCGCTCAGTCAAACAGGCTTCTGCCTTATCCATAGCCTCATACAAACTCCAGGCCTATGGATGCCCCACCTTATGTGGCTAGGCTGTGGCGTCCTGAACTTCCAGGAAGAGGTTTCTATTGCTTAGCTTGGGAGAGACAAATTCACAGCCTGAGCCAATGTATCAGTGAAATTATTTTTTTGCCACAACACAAAGGTTAAACTGCAATAAAGTTGCCAAGGCATCAATTCAATGATATAGATACATAAAGACCATCCTTTTACTAGAGTAATTTTGACCAAAGTGCACAGACTTTAAAGTTTATACCAGCTAAACATACAGCCCATGGTGGCAGAGCAATGTGGTCTCACAGTACTAAACTAGTACTGATGGATAGCTATGTTTCCTGGCTACTTGCCAAGCCCAAATTAACCATCATTGGATGGCTAGAGGCAAAAATATAACTGCCATGATCTCGATATCAGGACTGGCCTAAGGAGTTCATTACAAATTATTACTCTTGATGACAGCCTCACATTGTGGGAAAATGTTGATTTTATTTAACTGAAACAAAATTCTATTGGATTACCTTAGGCATACTACTATAATTGATTTTTTAATTTCAATATAATTATATAACCACTTTATTCTATAGGTTCTCTATACCTTGGAGCTTTGGAATGTAAACTCATACTGGGGGAGTTCTGATCTCAAAAGTCATCTCTCCATCCCCAGAAGTTCAGTGTTTCAATCCTATCACGTGCAAGCTGCACATCTGCACTGATGCGGTCAACGGGAGAGAAGGAAGGGATTTGTGTGCATTTGCAACACTTACTTTGAGAAGGAGTGAGAAATTAATGCCCAGGGATATGTATGCCAAAGGCAGGAAAGCATAGGAGAAAGCAGCCTGTTTCCTGAACCTTGATCTTCTCTCTGTTCTCCAAGTACTTCCTTCCCTGGAGTAAAAGGAGCAAACTAGGACTACAGGGAAGTTTTTCTGTGCTAGAAGTTGGGGTAGCTTGGCCCCCAAGAAGCCCCTGTGCCTAGAGGAGAAGGTCCACTTGTATTTCTGATGGGCTTATCAAGGCTGCAGTGAGATGTGCAGCTGATCCTCAGCATCTGCTAAAAGCACTCTGGCTTTCTATGCTGATTTAATATCATCTGTTTGCATGATTGGGCTGCAGCTGAGGGATTTCTAGCCCTGTTGCTTGTAAGAGTGTGGTAGACTTCCGTGTGGAGAAAGAGTAAGAAATGCTGCTGCCTACGTTTCCTCCTCTCTGTTGCTTTATGACTTCTGTGTCCTCTGTAATCAGACTGAGCAAAAAGGAATTAAAATTTCTAGGGGCCCGAGGTACCAAAATGACCTTGCCATACAGCAACAAGCAACTTAGGTAACCTGCAGCTAACTCAGCTTCTCATTGTGGTGGATTCGTGCTGGTGGGGAATCTGCAGCTCCCTGATATGTTTGGCCAAAATTGGGCTGACCCACTCCCATGCTCAGCCCTAATCTCCCTTGACTTTCTTTCAGCTCAAATCAGAGGAGTGTTGCTCTGAGCCTCTCACCTTGCCATCAATGGTGACTGCAGCAAAGACTGTGGAGGAGTAAGGAGACCATGCAACATCCCCTACAGCACAACTCAGGTCATAAACAAACATCGGAGTCCTATAAAAAAAGACACACAGAGAATTCATTTGAACACAGGCCACTCTGGAAGTGTAACATTGAGCTGTGAACACTTGGATGTTGCAGAAGTGGGAGACAGTGTATTTCTCTGTGTCAGATAACAGCCAGGGCCTGAGTCAAAGGCAAAGCAAAGCTGAACATCAACAGAAATGGGTCAAGATTTGACCTGCTACAATGAGATGAGAGGTAGCACATTTCTTTCTTTCTGAAAGTATTTTGAAAGCTTCTCCTCAACACACACAGCAAGATGGAGTCTCTTTGGTTAACAATCATATGGGGAAAAGTTATTTTCCCTCTCTGGACTTCTGACAATAACATTGACTCTTAGAGCAGTATTGGCAAAAGAAAATATTTGACTTTGACTGATTTACAACAAAATCAATTTCCTGATTGAAACCAGACATTCCTCAAACACTAACCCTGAACTTCCTTCCATATTTTTAATTGTTCCCATTTTTTTTTTTGCCTCTGGCTCTTAGGACGGTTTCTGCCCTCTGAGGCCATACGCCAGATCCTGACATTTCTCTGTGGTATCACTCCAGAAGAATAACCCTCCCACAGTAGGTCCTGCCTGAAGAAAGCCAAGCCCAAAGTAAAGCAGTCAGGCTCTGTGCTGAGCTGCACTGCTTATCAAGTTCCTGGGGCAGCCAATGCTAAACCTTATGCCTCATTCCTGGGAATGCAAATCTGAGTCATCAGACGCAAAAAATAAGAAAGCAATTAGCATTATCAACATCTAGGAGGGAAATTGAAACTGAGGTATGAGCAGAGTCGACATGTGCAGCTGTCACAACAGGCTGGACCTCCCTGCCCCCACCAGGACCCAGCAGGACCTACTTGATGGTGTGATCCCAGATCTTGACTGTCCAGTCAGAGCTGCAGGAAATAAAGACTTTCAAGTGGAAAGGATTCCAGCTGATTGTGTCCACAGCCATATGATGGGCTTCAAACACATCCAGAAACTGGCTTGAATAGTTTTTTGAACACTGCAAAAGAAAGAACTAGTCAGTAATCAGAGCTAGACATTCTTCTGAAGCTCAAATTCCTGAAGAAAGATGCCTCTCAATATTCATATGGCCTCCCTGGATCTTCTGGGCTGGCTGCAAAGAGGTGGCTGGTACCCAGGGGTGCTACAGAAAATCAGTAATTTAGCACATACTGTTTCACCCCATTTGCAGGCAATGTGAAGCTCCCCTGTGCAATACACAGGGATAGGAACTGAAGTTGTCTGGATGGATTTACAGCCAGAGGCAGGGCCCAAAGACCATTCTCCATTGTGCGAGCTCTACTACCTTTCTGCCAGCCCAGGATCCTGCTGTGTCTCTCTAATAGGTTCAAAGGGAAGACAGGGGAAAACATTCCCTGTGGTGCTCAGGAGCACACAGCACTCTGTGCATTTGAAGTGTTGCAGTTAAAATCACCCGTAACAGTGCTCGCAGCACAAGAATGTTCTATCAGACTTTTGGCTCTAAGGACTTTGGAAGCATATTAAAACTCCCTTCCCTGCCATCACCCTGGACAGCCTGCTCAGAGATCCTGTCCCATCACACGACTCTGCAGCTCTTTCTGTTGTGCCGCTTGTGACTTCCTGGAGGGGTGTGGGAACCACCAGAGGTTGGCCAGGACTCAGGGATATCCCCAACATGCTGGTGGGCCCTGCTGGAACCCAGCAAAGAGCAACCTGTGAACTGGACAAACCCCCACGACGCATGAGAGGGTCAGACCAGCAGCATCACCACTGAGAGTGCTACTGAATGGCAACATGTAGAATGTCTACAAGAGGTGAAAAACATTTGGGAGCCTTGGAAAAGTCACTTTGTGTGTGAGCTTATGAGGGGGAGGGGGAGATTACAATCTACTTGTCTGCAAGGGGATTTGATCCAGATCCTGTCAGTTTCGTGTAAACAAAAAAACCAAGTTATCCTCCCCAAACCTCCTTCCCTCTGAGCACACTAAAGGCTTCCTTCACCAGCAACAAGGACCTCATCTCACATGAAATGTCCTCTTGCTTGTGTTATCACACACAGCTGTATCCACAAGGCCACTTGGGGTTGGTTTCAGCATTTTCTGTCTGTTTGCCTCAGTACTGTCACAACAAGGACTTTTCAGCACCTTTCATTACACCCTAATGAATGCAGCAACACATCATCTGCCTGAGCAGCAGGATTGCTGTTACATGACTTAAATTCTTGCAAACCAAAGCTTTAACTAATCATAAGGCTTAACTGTTTATTACACATAACACTTACTGTCTGGGTACTCAGACCTGTTCATGGGTGCAGGCACCAGATTAAGGGTGCTAAACTATTCCTACAGAAGCAGCTCCTACGTCCCTGGGAGGTTTGTTGTGGGAGGAAACGGAAACAAGAACGTGGCTCGTGCCTCACTGAGATTTACTGATAGTGTCTATAGCTTGCTAATAGTTTGTTGTATACTCTGAGTTACTGTCCCTGCATGTAATTGTGGGATGGAAATCTCCTTTAATGGCCTGTTTCATAACTTTACTTCATAACTCTTAATGTTCAGCCATCAGGAAAATTGGTACTTGGCCTGTTTTGAAAATCATTTTGTTGGGAAGAGACAGAATGGGTCACAAGTAATTAACACAAGAGAGAAGCTGCTTTATCCATCTGGCCTTCCAAGTATGTGGATTGAAGGTCCCTAATACATGAAAACTCTGAAGAGTGAGATCTGAACCAGATTTGCCTGCATCTAATAGCACTGTGATGCGCGGTGCTCTTTTTTCAAAACCTTGTGGGGGCTGAGCCTTTGGTCAGTGCAGCTCTCTGGGCACTGCAACAGGAAACACATCATGCTCTGGGGTGTGCTGATCCACAGCACTGGCTTTGCAGTATGCACAACAGGAAAGGGATCTGCGTTTTCTTCTCTGAATCAGCAGCAAAAAGGCTTCTGCAGGGCAGATTCCAATCTCTGCCCTTTGTAAGATATGAACCTTGTGTGCCTGCTTTAGCCTAAAGGCATTCACCATGCTCTGGCAGTGCCTGCCAGCCCTACACCATGTTCACCATAACCTTTGTCATTGTCTATGAGTGGATGACAGCGCCATATTCTTCCCAAGATGCATTTTGAAGAAACACCACAAACTTTGAGAAAAAGCTCAGAAAAGAAGTATGACTTTCACAAATAAAAGAGTTCATGAGCTAAGTAGAAGTGCTGGCAAAGTCTTCTCCTACTATTCAGTTTAAGAACCCTACAGTTATTAAACACGTCAGGATGAAAACAAAACCACTGGAATGTGTGACACCTAACTCCCGACAGGAGAGCTCTGAAGAGGATGATTAGATTCAGGGAGAAGGCATTTGTGCAGCCTGTCTGATCTTCTAGAGCACCACTCCAATTTGCTGAAAGTGTTTTTCTCCTATTAAAATGATGCTATATGTGTGTGAATAGTAAACAGTATTTTTTTGATGAGACAAGAAAGCAAAAATGTGTCTATGGCAATACAGGAAACCAGTACAAAGATGACTGTTGACAAGGCTACAAAACAAGGGGGAGGAATATTGGGAGGAAAGAAGAACTCTGAGGACACAAAACTTATGAATAATCTTCATTAAGAGCACTTCAGTTTACGCTAGACGTTAGTCTGACACAATACTCCCCCACATCCATGGTGAATGGATGGTTATTAGTGTCCTTATAAGGCAGAGGGTTTCTTCAGTTCACTAACAGAAACACTGAGAGTCTACGCAATACAGAAATACAAAAAGCAACTTTTTTCAGAGAAGGTTTGTATCTGGCAACAGAAAGAGAGCATTGCCCAGCACTGGCACCCCCTGGCAGCTCAGGACACTCAGGTGCTCTGACACAAAAGCATTGTGGACCAGCTGCTACCAGAGGTTCTTCTTGGTTTTAGCTCAGTGCTGCTTGTGAGGATCTGTAACAAAAATGCTAAGATTTGCAGAACAGCTTAAAAATGGAAATTGAGGCATGTGAACACATGGGGAGAAACAACAGGAAATGCTAAAAGAAAGAATTTGTGGTAACTGATGGCAAATGCAGTCAGTTCGGAAACAACAGGACAGAACACATAGAAGCCCCAAAGATAAGACGGTAAGAAGATGAGGAACAGAACGCAAGTCATAAAATATCCAGACAAGGAAAACAACTTTGCATAAGACAAAGCAAGACTAGACATTGTGGCAAATGATCTCTCTATTAATAAAGAGACACTGGAAGTCAGAGCCTGTCCAGAAACCAGCTTGCTACTGTCATTTAAGAGAATGTCAAGAGAAGTGATAAGGATTCAACAGCCAGCATCCTTTGTCATCTGTACAACCACATAATACTGTCCTGAGCACAAAGATACAAATATTCTGGTGATTAGTATGATAGAAAGAGTCTGAGTGAAATTAGTTTTGTTTAAAATTAGAATAACCTTTTCCTTCTAATCAGTCTTGCAATGAGTTTTATTATATTCATTTGTTACACTCTCAAACTGCCTAAGACTGAACAAACCCAAAATCTTTATTACAGGAAAAGATTCAAATATCACCACAATTTTTCTGCTGAAGGTCTCTTTATTGGGAAGTAATTTTGACCAAAGACTTGAAGTCACAGTAACATTTCAATATAAATCTCAGAGACCACACTTCTTGATATTGAAGCTGAATAATTCCTAAACAGCAAATAAGTTATGCAAAGAAGCATACAGATTTGCGTTACAGAACCATATTAATGCAGAAAGAGTTTCTCCTCTACATAAAAGGGTAATAGACAGGCCTGTGTGTAATTAAAATAATGATTTCTTGGCTTCAGAAACACTATTAACTAAGCCATTTTCGAAACTTCCTCATAATTGTTCTGCAGCTAAAGAACTAACATATCATCATGTTATTTGTGGGCATGCCTGGTCTCTGGGAAAAAAAAACCACAACCACACACAAACAAAACCCCCAAACACCAAAAAATCCCAATGTTTCTCTGCAATTCACTTTCTTTTTTTTTTTTTTTTTAAATAAATAATCTAAAATTTGGCCTATTGGAGAGCAGCCCATGTTTGACCCCTGACTCAGACAGCATGTAAGGAGTCTGTCCCTCTCACTCAACATGCAGTGGCAAGGGCAAGTGCAGCAGAGACCTGAGCATCTCACCCAGTGCAGCCACAGGAACTGAGAGCTGCTCAGGCTACTGTGGCACTGTCCCTGCCCCCAGCATCCAAGCAGAGCAAGGCTCCAGGAGGCAGTCCACAGGTAGCTCCAATAGCAGGTTCACATGAGCAGTGCTTCAATAAAGCACATGATGGTCGTCCTTGATAAATATCTGGAGCAGCAGCTGATCCCAGAACTTTTGCAACTGCTTATAGCAAACTCTTGGGGGATGCTTAAGGGGCAACCGCTCCTCAGCATGTTTTTGTACATACTATGGAGATACAGATAGCTACTTGTGCTAGACACAAAATTTCTCTTCCCAGTGTTAACTCCTACAGTCTCATGGAAGATTGGCTCTTCCTGCCCATGGGAAGACCAGAGTTTTATAGGGCAGCGTTGCTCAATGTGAGGGTGGTCCTACTTTTCACTAAGGCTCACCAGTGCAAGAATGTGGTGAAGGAGAGGATCCTTTGTAACAGTATCTCTCTGCATTTGTCCATCCAATAAGTGATTAATACATCTGCGTGGCTTCATGGCTGAGATCACTTCTTATGTTAAAACCCCATCCCAGTTCTTATTTTACTGAAGATCATCCAAAGCAGAAATACCTACAACTTTTTCAAGATAAATGCTGCCAAATTCTCTTCCTATTCAGTGTTCCTCCATGAGGAATTTCCTTTCATGTGTAACTCAACCAGGAATACCAACCTGAACATTTCTCTTGAAGGGTAACTGGTGGCCCTCACCTCACACTGATGTCCACTGTCAAACTCAGCAACATCCATCACTTACAACACAGTGGAAGTTAAAACGTGTTTTCCTACTGCCTTTTGATCAGGACTAGACACAACAGTACCCATCAATTTAGAGTACAACATCCAGGGTACCAGCTCCCGTGGGCAATCAGACAACTTAGAACATCTGCGCATGACTGCATCCTGAAACCATGACTGTATCCTGAAAGCATCAACCAAAAGCCATTGCACCTGCCTCAGTGCCCACTGCCCAACAGCTCAGCCCCGCCTTCAATCCTCCCACCTCCTTTCTGCACCTGTCTTATCCAAAGCAAGTGGTTACTACTCAGAAACCCTCCCTAGATACTGCCTGGCAAAGGCAGAGATTTCAGTCAGCATCATCCCTCTGGAAGGGACACATATTTGATAAGTACAACTTGCCTAAATGACTGATACTGATTTCAGAATATTATTTCCTTTGGGTTCTTATTCTGTTTCCTGTGCCTTTTGCAGGTGGGATATGAGAAAGCAGTTTACATCATCCTTTAGGCATAGCTGGATGCATCTGCTCTGCATGTCAGCCTCCTGCTGATGGTCCACCACCCACACTTGAAGGGCTGTGGCTATAGACTTAACAGAGCCCCAAAGCCAGCTCAGAGGAATGCTGTGCAAAAAACAGTTGTATGAGTAAGGGGCTACTGGCTTTATTTTCAAGGCTAAATACAGGACAACTCAAAATTTCCTATTTTTAACTTGATTTCTTGAGAAAACATGATGCTTGTGTCCTGCCCACTCACCTCTGCTCACAAGTAACTTTTGACCTCGCTGGCAATTTAAGCCAGGAGGGCACTGGAGGGGAGGTAGCCAGCGGTGTCTGCAGGAACCAAGGATTATAGTGTGGAGGTGGAATCACTGGGCTGAGGACAGCATGGGTTGATCAGGAAGAGAAAGGTTTGTGTGGGTGAGGAAGAACTGGAGATAGGAGAGCAAGGAGAAAGTGGAACTGTGTTTTCCAGTCTAAACGATTCTGTGATTCTGTGTAATCATGGAAGGGAAGGGCTGCAGGACATTAATCCATAGGAAATATGGCTTCATTAGTCTCACTGCTCATGGGATAACAGGACTACAAAGGAAAAGCGCTGATATTTTTCCTGCCATTTCCCCACAGCCATGAGAACAGAGGATCAATGCCTTTTAACTTCTGCTCTGATGATACTTAGCATTTCCCTTGCACAGCTGCAATCCACAAAGCAGTTTCTGGGATGCACTTTGCATGAAAAATGTTTCTGCAAAATAGGGTCTTAATTGGGTCTGTGCAGAGAGCTCCCTGTGACCCTCTGCAGCGTTGTGCTGGTCTCGGGCTCACCACGGGCATCCCAGGGCAGGACCAGGCTCTGAAGTTGTGCTTTGTTAACACCTGAGCAAACAGTTCAGATTATGAACCTGAAAGACACATATGGGTCAGGGGGTGTAAAACAAAGAATAAAGAGTCATTCCTACCTTATAGATCTTTCCCTCTTCGGTGCCAACAAGAAACAAATAGTCTATCTTTTTGTGAAAATCAAATGATGTCCCGCAGCCTGTTAGCAGAAAAAAGGTCTGTCAGACAGAGAAGTGGTTCAGCTGGCCAGCACATGCTCCCTGCCTATGGTAAACACACACCGCCTGTGTTTTCAGAAGTGATTTATTAGCCAGAAGGTCTTGAAAGAAATTAAAGTCACCCTTTCTGCTAGCACCTTCCAAGCTGTCCCCAAGACCTGAAATTTAAAAAGCCAAGATGGAGACAGGGAAAAGGGAACTGAAAGAACTGGAAGAGAACTGGAAGAACAGTTTAGACCGGGATTAATTTTGGTAAGCATTGAAAATGCCCGGAACAAATGCAAGCAGTGGGTGGATCAGGCCTCCCTGCTATCAGGAAAGAAGAGATATTTTCTGTTTGATTAGTATCCACAAAAATATAAATGGTTTCCCATGCATAAAAGAGCCCAGAGGGGAATCACCACATCATATGTCCCTCTGTTCTTTTTGTCCTTAACTTTGAATCAATTTAGCAGGCTCACTTCAGTAAAGCCAATAGCAAAGGATGTGATTTGAAAAGAAAGCCTCTGCTAGGCACGGAGGATCTTGTTAATGTTGGAAGCCCTGAATTGAGCAACACTGTGAACTGTGTTAAAAAAGTGTCAACCACAACAGGATGTGACTCATTGAAATTTTGTGGCTTCTGCTCCAGAGGTAGATGCGTCATCATTCAAGAAATCTAATTCATATGTTGGTGAACGAAAACTTCAGTGGGATTCTTGAGCAGAAGATGAGATGTTTGCTGAGTGCCAGAGCAACTTCAGGCTGTCGACCATCAGGGACACAGGGACACCCATAGCAACCATCAGATGAGAAACAGGGACAAGCAGACAAGGCTCAGAAGCACATAGTTACCAAGAACTTCCTGCACAGGCAGCTGTCTTAAACATTATGTCTTTAACATTAACAAAATGTAGTTCTCAAGAGAATTGTTCAGGTAATTTCAATCCTCTAATACCCTCTGATTTTTTAACATTTAAATAGATTGTTAAATATTGAAGACATGTCTTTGAAAATCCATTTTCCAGTAACATTAACAAATAATCCCAAAGCCCCTGAGAGTTCTGCAGTGTGCAGCTTTAGCTGGTCTTTTGCAACCTATGTGGTGCTGCAAACCTTCTCACTAACAAACTGTTCAGCAGTTACTACCCTAGAAACATAGCAATTTTTGAATGCAGAGTAAGGGCAGCCTCCAAACACAGGTTCCATCTTCTCAGCCAAAAGCAGGTGCAAAAGGATGATAAGAGGATTCTTTAAGGATTCCCTTGTGTAATCCAGGACCTCCAGAGCTGACTCATTCTATCCTGTCTGTAACACAGGATGGTCAGGATGAGAGGATTCATCCTAGAAGGACTGCACTAACTCCACTGTCTCTGGAGGGAGCCTAACATAGTAGATCAGAACAGATGCTGTGCTTTTAAAGAGCTAAAACCTGATGAGGCACATCCCAACACTGGCTGGGTGAGCTGTGCACTCACAAAAGGGCAAAGGTTGCTCTTCACCTTGATTTTGCCAGTCCAGATTAATGTCTCGCAGAAAGAATGAACTGATTTAATTTTGACATACACAGGTAATGCCTGTGCCTTATCCACACAGCAATATCCCAGTGAAATAGACATTTTTTGAATTAATGTTCAATTCATCATTTTATGCAGGTAGAGACAATATGTAACCAGCAAAATGTGACTCAATTAGTGGCCATTGCTCCAGCCAGACTTTGCCCTACTACATGATAAAAGCAAGGAGGCGTAACCCTTCTTCAGCTCCTTTCCATCTCAATACTCTGCTCCCAAGTTTAATTTCCCAGAATGACTGATTAGAGGCTTTGTGTCAGTAATTAATCAGCATGGCAAGGACTTGGGCTCTTACCAAGTGTTTGCAGCTGCAGCCCCTCTGGCCCCTGCATCGTTCCCTCTACTGACAGCTTGATGACATCCATATGAACCAGCTCATTCTGCAGGCAGAGGAGATTCCACATGAATAACATGCTTTGCAGCAACAATACAGAGACAATTCAGTACTTTGGAATGGCAAATTTTATGGAGGAATTTTAAAAAGCTGCCCAAAAGTTGCTTAGTATTTCACATGTGGCAACTTGCTAACATGCTGCTTTACATAAAAACCTTCAGGAAACTGATGCTGTGGTGCACTGGAACTGCTGAGAGACACTGGTAAATTACCTCAACACAAGCGGTTGACCTGGAAAACTTTGGGTTTCAGGGTCAATGTTTTTTGGTGTTTTTTCTGACACAGTCAGAAAATCACCCATGTTTACTTAAGTCACCCTGTGTGGTTCAAGATTGGTATTTCATATTCTCGTGGAGCTAACTAAACCCCACACTAATGGATAGTAACTTAACACGTTGCCAGTCTTTGCTTCTTAACATATTTCTCTGATCCCCAGAGAAGCCTCAGCTCCCAATACTCACATCTTCATGGGCTCTGAGACTCAAATAATAACAACATCCAGCAAGAAGCTTCCCCAAGAGAAAAGTGCCCCATGTTGCTGTTCTCAACAGAGCTCTAAAGAGCTCTCATCACTACCCATGACACTGCTGTGCAAGGTGGTGTATGAAGAGGGAAAAAAGGCTGTGTCCTGAAGAGTTTATAGTCGAGGTGGGAGAGAGAAGACAGATGAAAATAGACACAATGTGGGTGAATGTGAGGAAACTACCATAGGGCAGATACACTCTCAGACTAGCTCTGGGAGTTAAAATACCACTACAGAATGGAGTTGGTTGTGAATACCCTGGGCCTCCAGAGGTCTCTTCCAACCTCAGCCATTCTGTGATTCTCTGATTCTGTGATAAAAAGAATAAAGAACTAAAGATTAGTGAGCAGTGTGGGCTGTGGAGACTGGATGTTATAATGAATCTGCAGATTTCCCACTGGAGCACTGTGAGAACAAAACATAACTTCTTAGCTCAGCGAATTAAGCTGTAGTTGAAGCTTCTCTAAGCCCAGAGCAGGACTCAGGTAGAAAAAGAGATTCTGACTGGCAAAGTCAATTCCATGGAATTCCATGTTGAGGAACATGGGAGAAGACCTTGTGAGCATCCGTTCATTACTGCAGTTCAGAGAGGACAATGTTCTATAAGGCATTTTCATTGTATTCTGAGGGTACAAATTTACAGAAAGTTCAGGAAAGGTCAAAACCCATAAAGTAATGTACTTTCTTCTCACTAATTCTCCCTGCTGCACACTCATATGCCCAGGCCTATTCATGGCAGGAAATTGTTCTCTCTGCTGAGAGAGCAGCAAGAAGCATGACAGACTCCTGCAGAGTTCTACCTTAGTGGCTCTTATTGTAGCATGTGGGTTACAACAAGTAAAATTCAGTTGATAAAGGCAGGAGAGATGCTAAGAAAGAGGCCATATATGCTGGTGTATTTAACCTACAACTGGAAAGTGCAGTTCCCAGAGCAATCAGGAGCAGAACGTATTCCACTGCACATCTAAATAGTGTTGGTGGGCTGTTGGGACTGCAGTGAGGACATGTTGAGCAGCCACTTGCCTCTGCTCAAGCTCCCAGCTGTGCCTGCTCTCCAGAAAGCACATGCTCTGTCCGAAACAATGGCTGATGGCCATAAGTCTATTCAGAAGAGCAGCTCTGGAGCTGCCTGCAGCTGATCATGCTAATATATACAGTATGGCAGGCCCAGGGATGTGGTAGCACACTATCTCTGTTTTGGTAGAAAGACAAACAACAGGAGAGCTTTCTAAGCACACACCTTTCTGCAGCCTTCCTCTGAAGGTGATTCCCAGCACCTTCACCTGGCCAAAGCTCCCATGGACAGCTTCTGCAGCCCCTCTCCTCCACAAAGGATCTTACTTGTGCAGATTTCCCAGTTGTGCTGCTTTTATCTTTTAAACAGTTTCACAGCCTGAAAAATGCATCTGCTCCTGGGGCTATTTGTCGCTAGAGCTGTTCGCAGATTCCTCTGGGTAAACAGACTGCTGACAGTTTGGCCTTCCAGGAATACTGAACAATAATATGTTGCTTCTGCCTAATAATTGTAGAACACTTTGTAAGCATTAGTGAATCAAGCCTTGCAGCTGCTTTTTTCCCTTTAGTTGTTATTAGCTTCAAGTAATGAAGGAGGCCCAGAGCCGTTCAGTAATTTAGCTGTAGGTCACATAGGGAAGATGGACTATGACTACTAATCAAACCTGGGATTGCTGAGCATCAGCCTGAGAAGCAATGCCATGCTGCATCCCAGACAATTCCTTGAAGCGTCTCTGATACATCTCTCCTTTTTGATAGGCAGTGTGTGCACCCAAGAATCATCCAGCTGCAGAAGTCCTGCATCTTTCTTTGATGTTTTACACCTTTATGATGACCCAAGGCCAAGTCAAAACAGTTCATGTGCTGTTTCATGAAGTTTGTCCACAGTGTTTGTGACCATTTTTAACAGAGACAACCACTACAGTCAAGCTAGATCAAATGTTCCTGGCTAACATTTGACCACTCTTCTACCCAAATCTTGAGTGTGGCTTGCCAAATATTCCACTGGAAGTAAGAATGAATTTATTCACTTTGTGCTCTCAGCTTTGGAAGTGTCAAACAGCTGTAAGTGTTTGAAGAAGCTCTATTTCTGGGTAGTCCTGTCAAAAAGATTAATGAAGTACTCTTTCATTTATTCCCTATTTGTGCTATGGATTTGCAGAATAGAAGACCTCTGGAGTATCTTCAATTTTATTCCAAATAAAACTCAGAGACAGCTCTTTAGTAAAACTGGAATTCAAGCAGATTGTCCATTTCTCCTTGCTGGATACAAAACCACAGACTGTAACAAAACACTCTTTTCATTCTGTTTTTTGTTTTTCCTGTTGAATCTCTGTCCAAAAAAAATCCAGACAGCACCTAAAAATTTGCTCTTTTCTATCCCTGTCTACTAGGTACATACCAGCACTAGTACTTTCAGAGGTAACTTCACTTAAAAAAAAATCTTAGAATGAAGCTTTTCCCATGGGAATGGTGAAGTTTATTACAGCAATGCAAGGAATAAGCAGTAATGACATTGTGCTAAGTGGATGTAGATCTTAGAAGTCAAGGGACAGAAAAAACATAGTTTATGATGTGGGAACATGGTTAAGCACTGGTGAATCACAGAAATATTCCGTCTAGCAGAGTTGCTACCAGAGTCCATCTGTAGACTGTTAAGTTGCCCCAGATGTGGCATTTCTCTGAAGAGGCTTCACCCAGTGTTTCCTGCCTCCTAAGGTGACTTCATGCTGAGCACATGCAGTTACTGGTGCTCAGCTGATAAAGTGTAACCTGCCAAGTAGCCTCAGCTGGATGTGTTTGGCTGGAGGCATGTACTGCACACCTCAACACAAATCTTTTGGGCATTTCTTTTCAAGGGATAACGTGCTGGGAGCTGAGTGCTGGGACACTGTTAGCCTGCCCTTTTCTAGGGACCTCTGACAGCTGTTTTGTGAGAAGGACTTGGGATGCACTTGCAGAAGGGATTTTTAATTCTGAAGCTGCATGTGTGAACCTGGAGGAGTCTATAAAAAGTACTTCAAAATCTGTGCCCTCTGCCTGTGCCTACCCTGTTCATTAGAAGAGGCTCCTGCTCCTCAAGTGAACATGAGACTAAGATTAACATATAATGCTAGACATGAATTCCTGCCATGGCAGCAAGGCCTAAAAATTTCAGAACAGGCAAGCCTTGATAGCTTGGTATAACATTGAAAAATGAGCGTCCAAGGATGTAAAGAAATTTCTTTGCTTCCTAGGGAGTAATGGGGCAACTGCTTCAAACTCATGTTTAGGGCAATTCAATTATTTTTTTTGTAAAGTATTTGAAATCTTCAAAAGTAAAATGAAACAGCTAACAGGAAAAAAACACATGTTGAGATTCAGAGACACAAAGCTAAGAGTCATTTTGGGACATTAATATAGGTTTCTATCAACATATGTACTCCAAAAGAAGAAAGTGATCAAAGGCAGGGCATGCAAACTAGTTAACAGAAGTTGTATTGGGTGTGAGTTGGCAATCACGTGGCAGGGGGAAAGCCTCTGCCTGTGTGATAGCATGCTGCCATCCCACTGCAACTGTGAGCTTCCTTGGTGCTCCTTTGGTGCCATGGTGAGAAATTGGCATAGACTCTCTCCCATTTCAAACCAGAATCTGTAGGGGAGGGTATTGAGGGTGAGACTCTTGAAGCTGTGGAAGAAAGCAGATTATTCTGTTCTGTCTTTGAGTGACCCTTCTGGGATAAGGAAAGTTTCAGAGCAAGGACCAGTCTTGAATTCCTGCTGCTGCCAAGGAGGAAAATGACGTCATTTTCAGGTCCATAGGGTGCTACAGGTGCAGGCAGGATGAAGGTCAGATCCTGACAAGGAGTCGGCTGGCTCTGCTCATTTCAGAGTTTAACATGGATCCCCAGACCCAGATGTGACTGCACCTGCAACCTTTTGCTGGCACTTTTTTTCAAACACAGCTCATTGGAAATAAAAATAAAACTAATA
The DNA here is from genome assembly GCA_013396775.1 of Cephalopterus ornatus. Classification (NCBI taxonomy): domain Eukaryota; kingdom Metazoa; phylum Chordata; class Aves; order Passeriformes; family Cotingidae; genus Cephalopterus; species Cephalopterus ornatus. Next base: position 29,762 of record VZRE01010876.1, read on the forward strand.
AATCATTGACATTTTGAGGCAATTGATTATAACTTGACTGACTGGAAAAAGGAATTGCCACCTACTCTTTACCTTAACTAAAGTCCATGAAACAATCCTTCCATCTGAGGAGACAGAGAAGAAGTTTGAATTGTTGTCCATGTCGTCCTTCTGCCACTTGACCTTAAAACAAGAAGAAACAATAAGACACTGCCAGTCAGCACTGGGCACTCAGCATAAGCAGGATAGAGCCCCTGCCCTCAGCAGGGTCTTTTGAAATCCTTCCTAAAGAACAGCTGGTTTCCACCCCAGAGTGCATGGCAGGTATGAATGCTTAACCTCCACAGGCAGTTTTAGTTTAGTGCTGTCACTTACTTTCATTCAGGATACTCCAGCAAGGGGGCAAAGCCTCTCACTTAGAGACTCTGCATTTATTCACAGCCACGTCCCCCAGCAGTGACTGGATCAATGCTGTTAAGGATGGGCCTTGTGAGATGTCTGAGCTACTTACTAGCACTCTGCATCATGGCACAACACCGTCCCAGAGACCTCCAAGACACCTCCAAACACATTGAGCACTGCCACAAAAAGGTCTCCAGGCACTGCAAAAACTAACTCTTTCACATTTGACTAATTACTCCAAGTACAGTGCCCTATGGTTACCCTTCAGCCAGACAATCTCAAATTAGCTTTATGTCCTTATGGGGCACAGACGAGCCCTTGCAAGCAACGTGTGACACAGGTCCTTGGGGCATTTCTGCTTCAGGGAGATGAAAACATCTCCATTAACACTGAAATCCTCCCTACACCTTCTGTCTGCTTGGTAAGAAGATTTCCCTTTTGACTGTGACAGTTCAGCAGGAGACATTAGAACTCAGATAAATGACTTACAGTTTAGAAGAGATATTTCAGTTAGACCAGAAGCATTAAGAACGCTCGATTTTCAGATCTGGGAATTCAATCAGAATGAGGGGAAAAGGATGACTTGTCACTGGGTCTGTCAGCACACACTCCTGTGGGCATCCGTCAGTTCAGGATTGGGACAAGCACTTCAGAAGGTTTTGCTGAGTTTTTCAAAGGTATATCTGTTCCTGTCCAAATAGTGCAGCAGATAAAGTTCCCTAAACATCATCCCATAAACATGATAAATGGGCATGATTATCCTACAGCTTACCAAATACTCTATCCATGACCACCTATTTATCTGATACCTATTCCAGAAAACAAGTAGTATTCTCAATACTTTAATTACACAGATTGGGTATTCCTATGACAGTTCTCTGGGAAAAATGGTTAATTCTCTTTTGTAAAATTGTTTATAGTGTTAAGTTTTGTGGAGCATGAAAATTCAGCAAGAGACTCAGCAACGAGTAGTTAACCCTCTAGAGAACAGGTTTCCTACCTATTACACATTACTCTGAGGAAGGAAAAAAAAACTTAAAAGGAATCCATCTGAGAATATGCCAAAATGCAGTTTCATGCCTGCAAGATACAACTAAAGAGCCTTGAGTGGCCTATACCTTTGAACATCCTTGCACAGGTGAAATTGTAACTCTCCATGTGGAACCACTTCTGCTATCTGGCATTAAAGGAAAGGCATAATTCAATATGGCCCAGAATACAATGGTTAATGATAAAAAGACAGGTTCAACAGCACAGTGATTGCCAAGGCTGGCCATTGTGCACAAAATGTGCTGGCTATATCTGTTCCAGGAACATCTCCCTTGGATCATGAGCTACTGCTGACAGTGACAGTCACTAGCAGCTGCCTCAGATGAAGTGGTTGGTGTAGTGAGGAGTTTTAATTCAAAGTGAGAAATGCAGAGCTCAGGGGGACTGGTTACAAAAACATGCCCAACATGCCTCATACTGGGCACAGAAAAAGGGTTACTTTTTCAATCAGAGATTTTAAAAATGTCACTTTAAAACTGTCTGACAATAAGATGTTTTTTATATGTCCGACATAGCTCTACTCTAATTCATATTCTTTCTCTTCAGCTAACTTTTCCAAATACTTGAGAAAAAGAGTCACACTTCCTAGCCCATCACACCAGTGGAAAACACATGGATAAAGGTTCAGCAGCTGTAGCCCATCCCCATCACCCTGTTCAGACACAACTGAGTCCTAATGCCTACACGAACACAGTGTGTTGCAGGAACCTCACCTAGAGGTGACCAACAACACAAGTGCTACCATAAGCTCTTGGGGGGGTTTCCCAAGCCAATTCTTTTCAGCATTCCCCAAGCAAAGAATTTTTCCCCTGGGTTTGCCCACTCCAAATACTCTCTCTGATGGAGATCTATTCAAGCTGTCTACTGTTGGTACTCAATTAGGCATCACATCCACTTCTCTTGATCCATTACATAGATAGCTGAATTCAACAGACCCAGAGAGTAAGTAGGTTGACTTGCTTAGGGTACTCTTGCTAGTACATTCAGAGCAGCCAACAGTAGCTGAGTTAGGTACACACTGTGGACAGCTTGAAAACACTCCGTCAGGGGCATCATGCTCTGCCCTCAGATGACTATCAGCAGCTCTCAGGGATGTTAGCTTGAATTTCAGAAAACAGAAATTGACACTTAATACTTTCAATTTTCCTTCAACACTTTTGACACCTTAATAGTGTTTGTGATCTTTTTCCTCCTGAACTGTGAATCTCATAAATGCTTATTAGAGTAATTAGCCTTCATGATACTGCAATCAAATCGGGCATTTGCTCAGAACTGGCCTTTCTCTCCTCCCAGAGGCCTGTCAACATGGCACAACCTCCTGTCATGAGCAGCATCCACACTGTGCAGGGTGGAGCATTTGAGGAGAGAACCAGGCAACTGTCTGTGTAGTGGCAAGAAGTTAATTCTTCCCTGAAGCATGTGATAATCAACCCAGGATTTGGCCTGCATGAAATGATTTAAAGCAAAAGTTCAATTATGTAAGAGTGAGAGTAAAAAAGCACATGAAAAAGGAAAATGTGTGCAAACAGCAAAGAAGAGACAAGCAAACACAAAGCAGCAAACATTTTCTGCCCTTGATCATGATGACATCTGTAACAAAACCAAGGATCTGGCTGCCATTTTTTCAGTGTAATCTGTAACCTGACTATTTTTGTAGTGCAAAATTAGTGTGTGAAACTCATTGCTGTTAGAAGAGCCTACCACTTTTCATTTCTTAAAGCCTGTTTATTTATAAAGAAGTTGAGACTATTCAAAAGCTGATTTATTCATAGAAAAATAGATATTAAGAGTTGCATGTTCATTACCACATACAGCAGGTTAGCAGGACCATAATCCATTCATTTCTAGCAAGAGAATACTATCATTTTTATCTATGGCAGGTGGTAATGGCTCCTGTCCAGCAGGAGATTAGACCATTTATCCAATCTGATTTGAATGCTCCTATGTTTCTGATGTCATTCCTATGAAAGAAATAATGCTTGATCAGTTTTCAGGGCACACAGGCTGTTAGTTTCTTGCGCTGACACAATGCAATTGGTCAAAACCACAGGGGCCAGGAGGCTGATCTGAGCATGGTGCAGGCTCTGCCTGCAGTTCTGTGAGGTGACACCAGCTACTGCAAACACAGATCCTCCTGGCTCAACCTTGGCTTGCCAAAACTCAAGTGTGAGGTGCCACATGCAACATGTGCACATTGACTGATAAGTAATTGCTTCCCTTTCTATTAATTATCCTTCAAGAAGCCCTTTGTTAGCATTGCAGTACCACGGTCCTGCTGACACCTGCCCTACGTGAAATAAGAGCATTTTACTCATCCCATGCCTGAAAAAGAAAATAATAAAATCTACTACAGGTAGAGAACTAAAAAGACAAAGGCATTATCAAATCCCCAGGCCACCCTCACGTGAACTGGCCGAGTAAGATGCTCAGATGACTTTGCCAGGCAAACAACTCCTTGGGCTGCTGAGGAAAGTCCCTGCCAATATGACCGGGGGACAAATTCTTTCCAGTGCCAACCTGGCAATCAGTACACTCCTAGGCAAAGCCATCATGGCAATGCAGCATTTGGAGGGACTCAAAAAGCATTTCTAGTCTGCTCTGAGGCAAGATCAGACACTCTCCTGCCATTGGTGACAATTCACAGATGCTACTCTCACAAGCCTCCAACAACAGACACTCAACAACCTCCCTGTAGATAATTGCTTAATTGCCCTCATACAGGAGATTTTCTTTACCAAGAGTCAAGCCATTTACTCCTTACCATCTCCCCAGTGGACACAAAGAACAACAGTTTATTCCCCTTTTTATAACAGTCCTCAAGTGGGCAAGAAAATGCTGTTGTGTCACTGTTCCTTTCTCTTCTCTCCATTCCAACTCAAATCAATTGCTCCAACTGTTGCTTCCAGGTCTTGCCTTCAGGACTGAAGCCTTCCCCATTTCTGTTCTTTCCCTTCAGCCCTTCTCTGCAGCTGCAAACACACAGTACAGGGCCACCCTGAGGCAGGAGTTACAACTTCCTCTATCTTATATTCTTGCTAATTAATCAAAATGACACATATCTTTGTGTAACAGCATTGCATTGCTGGCCACTGGCAGTGATCTGCTATACTCTCCCCTTTGGGCACCCTGCCTAAGCTGCCATCTCTTCTTTCATATCTGTGCATTTAATTTCCCCTTTCTAAATGCAGTATTTGCTCTTGTCTTTATTGAATTTCATCACATTGATTTTGGGAATCTCTTCCAATTTATCATGATAATTTTGAACATAATCATGTCCTGAAAAGTGCCTTGTCCTTCCAAAGGGGTTTTCCTATTCTGTAATTGGACTGGTTTATGAAAGTATTGATCAAAAAAACCCCAGAACTGACAGTTGGAGAGTCTCACTTGAAGCACCTTCAGAGTCTGACAGCGAACTCTGTATAACCGTTCTTTGAGCACACTGCCAGAGCCACCTGAGCTGCCTCTTCATGGTGATTTTACCTAATTCATATTTCTCTACTTTGGTTATGTCACTGTGTGAACCTGGATCAAAAGATCAAGATGGATAGAGGTGATAATCTTGACTGCCTCTCTCTTCTTCATGAGGCCCATTTCTCTGAAACAAAGGAAAGAAAAGAAATTATACTGGCTTGACAATTTATTCTGGACAAATGCACGTCGGCTTCTCTGAATCACCTTATTATCTGGACATTTACAAACAGTGTTGCCATTTATTCAAATGCTTTTCCAGTCTTCAAAATTGGTCTGTAATAACTGGTCAGTAATACTCTGGGTCCAACCCAATCATTTCCCTCCAGATATTTTTTCACTCCTTCCAGTCCTTTGAGGTCTTTCCTCCTTTCCCTGGCCATGTTTGTCCTACAAGCCAGAATGCAGCCCAATGCACTGCTGTGCTATCATCCACACTTTGGCTGTCCCTGTGGCTGCCTTTGGATCCCTCTAGACTGGGTGAAATTCAGACACTGGTTTCTGGGCTCTGGTACCTTGCCTGTGCCACTGTCCCTCCTGCATGCAAGGACAGTAACTTTGAGGAAAGCACGTGCAGAAAACTTTTTGCCAGACATTGAGTCTACAGCATCACTGAAAAGTGCTTTGGGATTGAGGACAGTAGGCTATCCTATTTCAGTCTGCCCATGTCAGAAGTACATGAATGTGTGTGGATCCATAGAGGATAGCAGAGTGATGCTTCCCCTCATCCATGCTTCAGAGCACACCCCAACCCTGCCTCTGACTCGGGGTACTCACTCAGTTCAGATCTGTATAGGGACTTGCACTTAAACACTAGCCTCTGTTTAAAATGCAGATTGGATGTAGCCCAAAACCATTCTGAAATACACGTAGTGATCTGAAACTGCTCTGGCTACTTCTTTAAGTACTCCAGGGTATGTTTAAGCTGATCTTGCTGATGAGCAAGAACCTGTCTCATCTAAATATTCTTCAACATGCTCTTTCCCTATTCTGACCTGTGCTTTAATCCTCTTGTTATGTTAATCACACTAAGCAGCCAGTCTCAGACACTTATTGTAAGATTAAACAATACAGCATCAAATATTTCATCCTTATTCATAACATTCAATATTAGCTGAAAGCTTGCTTTAGTAATGAGCTTGTATTCTTCACTCCTTTAACTTCTAATATACTTCCCAAATATTTTCCCCTTCCATTTTATGACCCAGGATAATCACAGCTTATTTGGAACATCCACTTTCTCTTCATTAATTTAGCTTTGTGCTTTTCCCTAGTACTCAGCGTTAGACACATGTCTTTGTTTCTGTGCCTGAAGCATTACTTTGTAAGTCAGCGCTGAGCTGATGTGGCTGTACAGGCCCTCTCAGAGACCTTGCCATTCTGCCCAGCCCAGCAGCTCAGGGAGTTCACCCACCTGCCTCCTTAGCTGAACAGAGCCATGTAGGTCTCTTGTAGAAGTCCAGCTGTGCATCACAGGAGCACAAGTACTTTCCAGCCCCTCTGAGTTCTCCCAGACACCCTGCTTTCCCCATACATTGGGCATATACAGTAAGTAGTGGGATTTGGACAATTCTCCTTACATTCACACTGGCTGAAGCCTTATACTCAAGGCTTCCCACTGGCAAACACCTGCTCCTGGAGAAAGGAAGCAAACACAGCAAGGGAATTGGCCCATAGCTCGTTCTAGATGTGCCTGCCCTGGCAGCAAAGCACCGACACAAACCCACTGTCCAAACCACATTTCCCATGTCTGTGTGCACAAGCCTAGGCCAAAGCAAAGTGCCAGCAGAGTTCTGGGGCTCTTTCAAGGTAGAAGAGCTGAATATGTGCTGTGATTTAGCAAGGGCACAAGCTTTCACAGATGCAGTTTCACTGCATCCATCACACAGTAACCCAGGTCACCAGCTGACAGATGAACAATGTGCGGGTTCTTGCAGACATAGAGATAGTCAGACCAAACTCCAACCAGGAGTACCAATCCAAACAAAAACACATTAGTCCAGCTGTGGATACCTTTGGTCTGTGTATTGGACACTTTCTCCACTTTGCAGCTATCACATCTTTTAGTCTGCCTCAGCATCATGCTAAGGGCTCATCCTGAAGTGCTGATCTACAATAAATTGCTCCATAGGTCATATCTTCTGGACCCAGTCTGATCTCCCCTTGTGGTCTGGTGCAAATATTCTCCTGGACTCCCTTACAGCAGTTTCTGATTTGAGCTAAGACACAGTTCTCATTTCTTTCCTCTGTCACCTCCAAATGTGTTTCTTGTTGGTTCCTGACAACAACTTTCAGCAAAACAGCATCCAGAAACATCAAGTCATTACCAGCAGGGAAGAAATCTTTCACATTCTCCTCCTGCCAATGACAAATTGCCATTTTTTTGTTTATTCTCCTCCCTGTGTAACTTGTCTACGCTGTTTGCCAAGGGATCTGCTGCTCTGAAAGTCTCCTTGGACACTCAGCTTATCCTGAGTCTGCTGACTTTTTGTTTTGCTGGAGCAAATAGTTTATCTCTCCTTGCTGGTAAGACAAAGTGGTACATCTACAACAAAGATCCCAGACGCCTTCCATCAAGGACATTGCCAGCTATTCTTCCCCTGCTGCTTATCAGGAGCCCAAGCCTGGCACCATAAGTGGGCCTGATGCCTCCCAGAGGATCCTGTGCCAGCCACCACAAGCAAAGTCAAGCCCAGGCACTTTGAAGAGTATATGCAAGAAGCAAGGCTGCTCTCCCTGCAGTCAGTCACAAGAGACTCCCCAAAATTATTCACTTGCTCACCTAGAAAGCACAGGGTACTTCACTCACAAGCAAAGTAACTCCAGCATCAGTTTTTACACTTCAAGAGACAGGCAGGGCAAGTTTTAGAGGTGAGGAACAGGGCAGTGTCTGCAGTGCCTCCCCAGTGCCAACCCAGACAGCAGAACAAGTTTTCTTTTGTGGAGGTGGGAGAGAGGAAGACAGAAAGCTTCACTCCTCACCACGGTTAGTTGGGATAAAGGCAAAGAGTGAGCTAAATCCAGATGACTCATTCTGTCTCAAGGCAATAAAGAAGATTTTAAAGAGCTATGATAACTGAGTGCAGCCTGGTCAAAGGTCAAAGCAGCCTAGCCAACCTCTTTGGCTCAGTCTATACTTGGTGGAGAAGCAGCTCCTGAGTCCTTCTTGCACTTTGAGCATATGATACCACCGTGGCAGGAGAAGTTTTGGCTGTGCTCTGGCTGTGTGTGGGTCTGGACTTCCTGCCAAAGATAAGCACAGGCAGGCAGAGATGCCCAGCTGGTTCTTCGGTGAGGGGGACCAGGACCATGGAGTAACTAGCATGCCCATCCTGGAGCCAGCACGGCAGCGTACAGCATAAAGGGCTCCCGTGCTGTGGTGCATGCTCAGCAAAAGAGATTGTTGGTCTGTATCTCTGTTTTTTGCCATTCCTGTCTATTACACTGGGAATCAGACAGCATTTCTGCTGTGGAATGTCTAGTGAGAATGAAAAATCTCAAAAGTAATAAAACAAAATAAAAAATGTAAAGAGCTTTGGTCAGCATTGTCATGGAAGATATTAGTCCCTGATTTTTTTCTCAGAAGCCCTGCTGTGAAAGCTTAGTCCTGTTCACATCTGCACCCCTGAGGTTTAGAAACAGTGCTGGTAAAAATGCAGTCAGTCAAGCCACAGCTACAGAGAAAAAGACACCCCGCACAAGAAGAATCTGGCCTGCTAAAAGCTGAGTTGCCACTGTCAGACTCACAAGTCTTTGCACATCCAGGAACTTCACGGTGAAAAGCAACCCTTGTGAGTTGGGGGACACTATTACCTTTTTGCCACTGCCTGAGACACCTGCATGGGGAGAAAGCTGGAGGCTCTTTCGAGGTAAAAGTGACTTTTCAGCTCAGGAGGCTGAAGCTTGCAAGGAGGCAAAATCAGATATTCCAAAAAGGTTCATCTGAGCCTCTTCCTCTCAGACTCCATTTATTGATTAAAGGGAGGCAGGTCCTGTAACAAACCACTGGTAAAACAAAGCTATTAAGACCTTCCTTTTTTCAGTGTCATATAAAAAGATAAATTGTAACTAGACATTTTAAAAACAAATTAAGGAGCACAAGCAGATATATCTGATTCTCTAAGGCCTGATGAAATGCAGCTAGGGTGCTTAAGGGAGCAGCTGAAGCAATTTCTGAATTTCACTGCAATTACCTATGAAAACTAAAAGAGAGGAGAGGTCCTATGCAACAGGAACAGGGGGAAAAAAGCCCCCAGGAAACTCCAGAAAACAAAACCTGTCTTGAAGTACAGGTTAAAGGACTGTGGATGAGTCAGCCTAATGCTGAACTTCGAGAGCTCGAACAAAGTATTAAGTCATCCATACATATGTACAGGATAAGAAAGTAAGGAACAGTGCATACGGGTTCATTAAAAAAGACCTGGTCAAACAGAATTTATTTCCTTCCTTTTCAGGGTAACAGGTCTAAAGGAAGGACTAGATGTGTTTTACCTTTAATTTTGTAAGGAATCTGGCATACTCCCTGTGATATTTTCAGAAGCAAGATAATGATTGACTATTAAGTGGATGACTGATTGAAAATGAATTTCTAAGAGTTTAGTCAGTGATTTGTTGACCAATTGGGAGAACATGTCTAGATGGTTCCCACAAGGGAATATCCTGGATTCAGTTCTATACAATATTTTCATTAGTAAGAGGCATTGTGAATGGCAAAATACACGGAATGTTTGCAGATGGCAGAGCTGAGAGACAGAGGATTCTGTTAGGATCAAGTTTCACAGTTATCTCAACAAACTGGAACATAATCTGAAAATAATAGGTGAAATGTGATAAAGACAAGGGGAGAGGGACACAGACAGGAAGAAGAAAGCATATAAACATGTATAAATTAGGGAATTTCCAGCTAAGTGACAGTAGTGCAAAAAAGGATCAGAGGCTGGTGTGGGAATCAGCAAAGTGATACGGCTGGAGCATACAGAAATCCTTTTCTCATGCATTAAGAGATGCGTACCATATAAGACACAGTAGGCAATGACTCCAGTCTGTCAATACTGGTGAAGACATCTAGACAGCCCAGTGCCACTTTGAAGAATGCACTCCAGGAACACATCATTTGTGATAGCATGATGGGAAGAAAAGGACACTCTCAAGGCCTCTGCTGCTTCTCATTTCTGTGATTCACAAACTGCTCCCCACTTCCAGAAAGGAAGGTTTAGTCTGATTTTAAATTCAGTCTCACCTCTCATATGTTTACTGCACGTCATGTTCACTCACACTGTGACTACTTCCTTCATCATCAATAGATGATGCTGCTTTGTATAGCAAACAAGTCTTTTCAGTGTGAGTAAAAGCTGGTGGAGAGAGATATATGAAAATTACTTGTTACTTAAAAATAAATTCATTGAAAAATGTTATATCTTAAAATCTGTGTTTTCTTTTAAAAGCAAATGTTTCAGCCATGGCAGTAATCTGCAGATAAGGGAGCTGCTAAGCGAAGAGAGTTCTCAGTGCTATTCTATCCTTTGTAGAAAAAGTTGTTGCCATTTTACCATGCAACAAGACAGAATGGATCAGCTCAATGTAGTTAGGAAGTAAACTTGCTACCATGACAGAAGCCATGGCAGAGATAAGGTCTGCAAGGAGTAACTCTTTCTAAAGAGTTAAATATAGTTAAATATTTGGTTGTACTGTTTGCATTAAAGAGGAAATGGTTTAGGAATCTGATGAATATCAAAATGTTCAAAGATTCCAATGCCTTCGAGTGAGTTTGGGCTTCCTGCATTTCTCTTACATCCTTAAGGAGCAACTCTGACCTAAGGTACTCCCTGCCATCTTATCCTACCTGTAGCAGCAACAGGGATTTACTCAGATGCCTCCTTACTTTACCTACTGTATGTTTGTGATAATAGACATGTCAGTTCGAAGGGTCACGATGGCTGACAGGTTTGGTAACAGTAGACAGGCACTGAAACAAAGGCAAGTGCCTTATTTACCAAGAACTTAGGCAGCAACCAAAGCAGCCAGCTTGGCAGGACCGTATGTCACCAAGCAGTGATGCAGGAGGATGAATTCCTTCAGCAATGCTATGATAACCAAAACCTTCTCAAAACCTCCTGGAACAGAAGACACAGCCCAGCACTGCCTGGATGCTCCAGAAGCAGCCCTCAACTCCAGACTGTCATCATAGGTATGAGACTGGATGATGACTTTATTCACGGTCACCAGCAAGTTCCAGGCCTATCTGGTGGAATGTGCTACAGACAATGCCAGAAACTTTCCATCTAATAAATTTATGAATTCTCTTCTTCTAGCAGCAGATGGCCACTTGCAAATTTTACTACAAGCATTCTTGAGATTTTCTCCTTCAAAGTCCTTAAAAGCTTCCTGATAGCTGAGGGAAAACAGCTAGATGAATTCACCAGCAACAAGGAAACACCCTAAAAGAAACTCCCACATCTTAGTTACCCCCACACTCTTCTGAAAAATACTGCTCTCTTACACTTAGATCAAATGCTCTCCACCTTGATAGCATTTTCCTGGGACTCAGAGCTCCAGGCACCATGTCTTTAGCATCAGGGAAGTCAAGGGTGCAGGATTAGCAGAAAAGAGCAAAGAGTCAGGCGTACTGCATCAGCATGTTCACAGATCATCCTCAAATTTGGGGTGCAGAAAAAGGGTAGCAAAACCTCTCCTACTAAAGACTACATTTGGTGATATTGGGAGGGACTCATCAGTAAGCAGAGAGCATGACCATGGGAGTGCCACTGATGCAGGGCAAAGGCCCAGCCTGAGGTTTGTGCATCACATGCTTCAGAGACTCAGATTTATCTGAAGGAAACAGAGCTCAGTTATAAATAGCACTGGATAAGGCTGGCCCTCCTTTCAGTTTGTTTGCTTCCTGATGGGATTCGGACGCTCTTCTTTGTACAGCATTGCAACAGGAATCTGCTTGCTTATTCCTCTTGCAGCACTTCCCAGTGTATTTATTAGTCTGTCACATTAACAGCCAAGGAGAGAGGAATCAGGCATTAGACTCTTACCTGTTTGTCCCATCAGCTCAGCGAGGGGTGCCAGAGGCCAATACAGCTCAGGGCTATTTGACCAGCTGCAATTCACAGCTCTTGGTTTCCATTCTGACTGTGCTCATGGAGCAAAATTTCCAATTTACAAACAAAATATGAAGTTTCCTGCTCCATATGCAGGAAAAGCAGACACACATGGCAGGCAGGTTGGCATCCAAATGCCCAAGTTATCTGATGGTGCTAAAACAGAGACAGCATCTGACAGAAGGTTCTCATCACCACAGGATCAACAGGCCTTGCCGCAGGGATGGGGAAAGCTAGTCCTGCGGCCTGCTGGGTGCTGAGAGTTCTGGACACTACATCAAGGCTATGGCAGCTCCCTATGGCCCCTGGGATGAGAGTAGGGTGGGGGCCATCACCAGCCCTGGCTCCCTACGTGTCTCGTGATGTGTCAAAGTGACCTTGCCTGCACCATCCCTGCTCAGCTTGTCTCTAGCATTGCTGTTAGGACTCTCTTATCTTTATTTCATCCTCTTCAGAGCAGCACTGTTGTCTCACCAGCTGTATCAGAGCCATTAAGACCCATCAGTGTATTTACATATACTATAAAGCAGTAGAACAGGATTCAAAGATCCAAGCAACCAAACAAATGCATTACAACTTCTCTGCTATTTTAAATCTCAGGCCAACATTTTCCAACATCCCAAGGCTTTCATGGACTTTTAAATTTTACAAGTGAAGTTTTCTCCATGAACTAGCACCAGTGCAACTAAAGGGCATGGAAAATTTCTTATATTTTGCTTGCAGACACCAGAAAAGAAATAAACAACCTGAAACACAAAATACAAAATAAGATGGTTTGGGTCTTAAGTAAAAGGAAGAGAAGGGAGAATAGAAACACATTACAAGAGGAGAATCTACTGAGCAAGGAACAGTGAGAGCAGAAGGTAGAAAGTAAGTTCAGCATCTTCATGAAGTACAGAGCAAAATACAGCATCCAAGCAGAAAGAGCTCATTTTCAGACAAACATTACATGACCTGTGAGGAATGCTTTGCAAGACAATTTCTAACCCACAAGAATCTACACCCAAGGAACAATTTAAAAATAATCAGTTACAGAAAATGAATCTCTAGAAGATACAGTTATATACCATCTCAAAAACACACCATCAAAGCTAAAGGCTGAAGGATTTTATCCATTATTGTGAAAGACATTTAGACACTTACCTTGCCTAACCTTAGAGTGGCTTGCAAAGTGTCCAAACTGTTTTGAACAAGCTAAAAGCATGCTGCAAAAGGCTTTACCCAACATTTCTACCACAAGAGTGCCTTGCCATTTCCACCAACTCCACCATGACTAAATGGGCCCAAATCTTCTGGGTCAATTTCTGGGATCCCTTTCCACAAAACAGTAAAACTTAACTCCGTTGGAGACAGGATTTCCTCCAGCAGGGCTGTGTCTGTGTGTCTGTCTCCCACTGCTGAGCAACAGCCAGAAGGCTGCTGATCTTGACTCTGATTTCTACCACAAGCATATGGTAACTTTTCCCAAGTACAGCCCTTCCTGCCGAGTTCCCTCCAGGAGAGGTTGAGGACACGACAGGTATGTGTTGGCCACTAAATGCCTCGTGGTGCTTCAGCAAGGAATGTGGTGTCAGGTCCTTAGCAAACTGGTACAACTCCTGCTCCTCCTGTTACTGGATGCAGAACTGAGTGTAGGGAACAGGGCTGCAGCTAAGGACTGCTCCAATAAGGAAGCCTGTGACGGACTGAGATCTCCAGACACAAAATGCATGCTGGCTGGACCATGGCTGCTCTTCCCACTCCTCTGTACTTCTGTGCAAGCACAGAATGAGTGAAGTGACCTCTCTGGTGAGAGAGGTGGCCTTTTTTATTCCTGGCAAGTCAGAAGTTAATTGGACTTTTTCTCCTGTTTGTACCAGGCCAGATACACAAGGCAGGGCTGATAGCATCAAAAATGTAGTAGAAAGCTGGAGCTGAAGAGAAAGGCCCCCTGTGCAAATATTGCACTGACCTGCCAGATATCTGCTGGGAGCTCAACACTGCACA
>VZRE01010877.1:0-12537 GCA_013396775.1 Cephalopterus ornatus
TCCCTGGTCCTGCTGGCCACACTATTTCTTATGCAAGACAGGGTGCTCTGGACACACTGTTGGCTCATGTTCAGCCGCTGCTGCTGACCAGCACCCCCAGGTCCTTTTCCATCGGGCTTTCCAGCCACTCTGCCTCAGCCTGTAGCACTGAATCTCTTAGTTACAAAGAAAAGGCAGTGACCCATAGTGTCACCAGCCATCAATGAGACAAGTTGTCTGATTTGAGATATAGTGGTACTTGCTGAAATATTTATACTTTAGAGTTCATGCTCACCAACAACAGGGACTGAAGTGCCATGGCCTAGTTGATATGATGGTGTTGGGTCATAGGTTGGACTTGATGTCAGAGATCTTTTCCAAACTAGTTGATTCTGTGATTCTGTGTATATTTGTTTCCAACCAAGTATCCAAAAGAGGAGAAGAACTCAAGCAGAGTTTAGCAGAAGTGAATACATTGCATGTTTCAGCGTTTCTTTTTTGTTTCAAAACCACTTGCATTTTTAGGTCAGACATAACAACAGATACATGCAAAATGACTTTGAGATAACCAAAATGTAGTTCAGCCAGAGCTGGTTCCACCCAGCCTGCAGGATTACTAGTGAGAGTGGCCAAGTGCCCTGCCCAGGCTGAAGCTTGTCCTTGGAAGGAGTGAGACACTGCTCACTCTCCAAGATCTGGTTGAAGAATGATGAGTTGGCTGGGCTAGCACTACCACTGGTGATAAGTAATGATTAACTTGAAATACCCTGTTTCATGTTTTTCTCTTGAGAAACAGAAGGTAGCAGCTCCTAGGGCTGCAGAGGTCATCATCTTATGAATAGACATATAAATTGTGCGATCAGGAGGGATTTGGCTCATTACTTACATTAACAGTATGCATTTCTATCTCGTGGATGTATTGGTAAAAGCCTTTGAATGTTGTGCTTCAAGCAAACAATTAAGAAAATGGTTTATTCTTCTTAAAATGCTAATTGTAGTTATTCCCTTAGTTTAGGTTTATTGTTATGTTATGTCTGACAATGAAATTACAAAGAGATGTATGACATTTGAAAATATCTGTATGATTTTTGTTTGCTAAATACAGCTATTAAGAAAAGAAGAAGAAATAAGTAAAAAAATGCATTCTGTGAAGGTCATCAAGAGGAGACTACGGACCCTCAGACAGTGAGCTGCAGTGCTGTAAATAGCTATGTGTGTGGGTTGGACACTGACCGTGTTTAGTAATGGTCTGCTGGCGGCCAGTTTTGCCCACTCTGCAGCACAAACATAATTAAAAAGGCCATAATTTCAAGAAGTTACTTTAATATTAAGGAGTTTGTTTTTCTTTCTCATTTTAAACTACCATGAATGCAAACCACTTAGATTCTCATATAAATATGAGTGATGGAGAACAATACTTCCAGAAACTGCAAGAAAGAGGCATATGCATTAGGCCTTTGCAGTTACTGTTTTTTCCCCCCACTCATTGTTATCTGAGCCTACATTTTCCATAGAGAGTCCTACCCAAGCTTTGAGGAATTACTTTGTGCATTCTGATATATGCTCCTTCCACACAAACCTATACACCTGTGAGTATTCCATGTAGTGTGTAATGCCGATGGCAATGGAGTCATCCCATTGCCCCCCCCCCCTTTGTTTAATTATTTATACAACTTTTTCTCAAGATACACTATAAATATTTTCACTAAACCAGGATCCAAACCTTAAGCTGAAACAAGGTGTTGGCTTTGTGACATTAAAGCTTCTGTTCCCTGAAGGAATTTTTCCGGAAATAGAGATAATTTTGGGCTTAAATGTCATCTTTGGATCTTTGAATTCTATCTGTTAAATTCACTAGAAAACGTCTTTGTGTGGGATGTAACTGAGACAAAACCATATAGACACACTTTTTCACAAATAGTGTATATACTCTGAATGGTGCTAACTATCAGTGCTCTTCCTGGTTCCAACAACAATCCCTTTTAGAAAGGCACCAAAACTGTGCAGCTCTGTAGCCGTCCATCCTTCTTGAGTGCTACTGAAAGGGAGCGAAGAAGTGATTTCTAGGCTTTGCTTGTGGAACTATTTGAAACAGAGCTGACAGCTAGGAACATCAGCCCAGCAGCTGAACATGCTTGCCTCACCACAGGCAACCAGGGTAGCCAGCTGGGCTCCCTCTGAGCCAGTTAATAGCTCACACATTGCAGGGGGAGCTCACACATTGCCTCTTCTTTGTCAGTTAATTTGTAGCAGTCACTGGGATTACTTGTGTGAGTAAGCACCTCTCAGCGTGAGGAGGGGTGATGGAAGCGAGCCCTTTGCTCGCAGAGAAGTGTGGGGCATGGCCGGGAAATAAGGGACAGCTCCCCAAGCTGCGCAGGCAGAGCTGGAGCTGTGGCAAGACAGGCTGGGCAGCAGTCAGGCTTCCCGAGCCTATCACCATCCAGAGGGCTTGTAGCCCAGTATCTCTTATAGGGTACATTCCACCTGTGTTTCCACATAATTGCTGTGCGGGGTTAGATGCCACCTTTTGTAAGATTATACCCTTTCTCATACATTTTAAAAACATGTCTCATCAAAGATACTGTGAAGACAAAAATCAAAAGTGGAGGCAGCTCAAACATACAAGATTTTTTTCCCAAGTGCTGTGTAGCTTAGGGCACACTAGTACCCTTAATACTATTTGTAAGACCATGATGATTCAGATATAATTGCCCAGCTAGATAAACTCTTCTTATTTAGTCCTGGATTTCAGAAAGAACTGCTGGGCTCTGCTGATTTTCTAGGCTCTATATCAAAGAATGAGCCCCCCAAAGTCAGTTTATTGCTGAATTGTGATCTTTTGAAAGATGATTTTCATCTGTTATAGGGTAATCCCCAGCTGCTGATTTTGGTTTGGAAAATGCAGCTTAATTAGTTCGATATTTATTAGCAGATTGTTTAGCTTTTTACTAAGATTAAAACACAGAGACAAAGGATAACAATATGGTATCTTCTTTCTAACATTATTTAAATATTTGCAGCATGTTAAAGATTTAAGCAGCTCTCTGAAGAGCAGTCATCCATTCTGCAAGGCTTTAAAGAGATTATTTTTCTTTATGGCATATGTGTAACAACTGGCCACACAGATCCAAATTATTGCAGATCTTACCATGTTGCCAGTTAGTGATAATAATGATTAGCTTCTAAATGCCAGATTTGGTAAAATGGGCATCACATTTCATGTATCCTACATGTAGTTCAAAAACTTTGAAAATTGCACACCTTTTTTTTTCCTTTTTTTTTTTTTTTTTTTTTTTTTTTTTTTTTTTTTTTTTTCTTTTTTTTTTTTTTTTTAAATGCCAATAATTGGTAAAATACCTTCTTTGGATATTTCTAAATGCTAACAAAGCTCCAGGTCTTGTGGGTTTTTTTTTGTCTGGGGTGTGTGTGTTTGTGGGTGTGTGTGTGTATGTGTGTTTGTTGTTGTTGTCGTTTTTATTTGGGCTTTGTTTGGTTTGGTTTCTGGAGTTTTTTCGTTTGTTTTGGGTTTTTAATTTGTTTTGAATTTTGTGGTTTTTTTTAGTGCAGCTCAGAGGTATGCACCCCCTAAAGCAGACTGAAATTTGTGAAACCAAGAGACAAGACAATACAATCCTGTGTATATGGTATAAGCTCATCCTGAGCAGTTTTCAAAAGCATACAAGAGCTTCTTGCACACAGAGAATGGAGGGAGGAAACCAAAGAAGGAGGGATATCTCCATTTCTTCTACTCTACTTGTGATGCTGCCTTATCTCTGATGTTCCTTCCAGTGCTGAATCATCAGGTTATTCTATTCATGTGATTCTGTGAAAAGAATGTAATCTTGGAGCCCTCTCTGTCTATCTACATGATATAATTATAAACAGCAAAGAACAAATTACTTAGCTGTGGCAAATGTTGACTGTTGTCTGTAAAAAGCACTACTTACGTTCAAAATGCTGTCTAAGCAGAGGAGAGAATAGGGAAGGGCTGAATAGGTAGGCCAACCTACAATATCCACAGACGATGTAGGGGTAAAAAGATTTGCCTAGCTTCTGAAGCATCTCACATTAGTGATTTTAATGTCTTCCGAACTTCTGTGCGTCTGTTATACAAACAGTTAAACAGATCAGTGGCAAACCTTGTTTCAGCCTGCCCCAGGTTGCCTTTGCTTGTTGGTGCTTGTGTCAGATGTACACCAAATGGCAAAAAACTCTTCAACTAGTCAACACTTTTGTTATTTACTTGTTTATTTAGTTAGCTAGTTAGTTATTTAGTAAAGTGGCAGGTAAATGTTTCCTACAAAAAATTCTAGGCATGGGAGAGAGCTAGTTAGGTTTCTGGTTACTGAATGACAATTAGAAAAATTTTAAAAAGTATTTACAAATAATGTGTTGATTCAGAGCATACAATTTAATTACCAAACAATCTTTATAGTCATGGTTCCCTATGGACATGCATTCATCCTTGTCAAGAAATCACATCATCAGATAAACCATGACAAGTCAGCTCTTTGAGGAGAGGGAAAAAAGGGAACTAAAACTCTTTGTTTCTCTACAACTGGCAATACATGGTGCTCCTCCAGAAGTCTAAGATTGTGAACTTATGCACAGGTGCAGTGGACAAGTTGTTCCCTAGTGGTTCCCAGAAGAAATGTCTTTCCATTCTTTTGCAATTGCTTAGTATCCTCAGATGAGCGCTAGGGAGTAGCCATACATCCTCCAAAATGCAAACTTGTCCTTGAAGATCTGTATGGAAACTCACAGTATTGTGGACCTTGCAAACAGCCTAGCCTACTCCTGATATGGAGCATCTGCAGAGAAGTGGAGGCTGGGATGTTGTCTCCCCAGTATTTTGATCGATGACTGACACGTGTAGATGTAATTTCTGAACACTGAATAGATTTGGGAGTAGGTAGTGGCCTGGCACCAAGAATGACTATGTCCAGCCTGTAATTCTGACAAAAGCAAATCAATCAACATCAGCTAATGTGTAAGAAGTATTGTCTTCTGTGATAGGAGCAAATGTGCAAGTTGTATCTATAAAGAGATACTGAGATTACTGAGATTAATGTCAGAGAAGTAAGTATAAATCAACTCACAAAATCGTGACATAACAAACAGTATGCATGAAGACCCACTAATATATTAGAAATCTTCAAACAAAACTGGGCTTGGCCCTGCAGAACTTTGAGCCCTTTCTCACCCATCTAGAAAATGTCATAGACAATCCAAACTGGGAGGAGTGGCTGATACCCCAGGGTGCTATGCAGCTCTTCAGAGGAACCCTCAAAAGGTTGGAGAAATGGAAAGAGAAGAACTCTCTGAAATTCAGCAAAGGCAAATGCAGAGTCCTGAACTTGGGGAATAATAACTCTGAGCCCTGTAACTCCTGATACAGACTGCTGGAAAGCGGGTCTGTGGAGAAGGACCTGGGGGTCCTGCTGGACAACAAGCTGTCCGTGAACCAGCAGTGAATTCTTGTGGCCAGGATGGCCAGTATTACCTTGGGGTGCATTGGGAAGTTCATTGCCAGCAGGCTGAGTGAGCTGGTCCTGCCCCTCTACTCAGCCCTAGTGAAGCCTCACTTGGAGTGCTGTGTCCAGGTCTGGGCTCCTGAGCACAAGAGAGACATGCAGCTCCTGGAGCAGGTCCAGCAGAGGGAAATAAAGATGATTAAGGGACTGGAGCATCTCTCTTTGAGGAAAGGCTGAGGATGCTGAACCTGTTCAGCCTGGAGAAAACTGAAAGGAGATTTCATAAAAGTCTATAAGTATAAAGGCTCTTTTCACTGGTGCCAACCAATAGGACAAGAAGCAACAGGTAGAAAGTAATGCACAGGAAGTTCCACCTGTGAGTGGAATATGAGAAAAAACTTCTTTACTGTGTGGGTGACCGAGCACTAGAACAGATTCCCCAGAGAGGTTGTGGTGTCTGCCTCACAGGAGATTTTAAAAACCTATCTGGACACAATCCTGAGTAACATGTTCCAGGTGGAGCAGGGAGGTTGGACCATATGACCTATTGTGGTCCCTTCCAACCTTACCCATTGTGTGATTCTGTGTGATTCCCATGCCTGTGCATAAGCAGGTGCATATTCCAACAAATTTCAACATGACAACACATATGTTCAAAGTTACATATGCATTTAAGTACTCTTATGGCAGATTTATGCAGCATTTCCTAGTCAAACTTTCAGCTAGCCTGTAAAAAATTTCTCAGGGGTTGAATTCTTTTTGTAGAAGTCCGGCTATCAGAAGTGAGATTATCAAGACTTTTAAGGGAGTAAAAACTACCCAAAATGTGAGACTAAAAAAATTATTTTGGAAGCCACTTTTTCAAGTCTGAAAGATACTAACATTGTCAAAACTGGAAAAAATGGGACCAAAGTAGCCATTACGTATCCTCTCAGGAGAAAGTCTACAGACTTTCTATGGACGCTATGGATACAGTGTTCAGTGCTTTTGGTGAGCATTGCAAAGAAACAGTAGCTTGTATGATCTTTGTTGTAGGAAGTTTCAAAAGGAAGGTAGAAATAAATTTGTTGGGTTGTTCTAGATGGACCTGATCTGGTGCAGGGATCAGTTTAAATGACTGCTGGATTCTTTTCCTATAGTTTTTGTGATTTTGAAGAAAACAAAAAGATTTCAATTGGAAGTTCAACAAAATAATGCAAGCATTAC
The DNA here is from genome assembly GCA_013396775.1 of Cephalopterus ornatus. Lineage (NCBI taxonomy): Eukaryota > Metazoa > Chordata > Aves > Passeriformes > Cotingidae > Cephalopterus > Cephalopterus ornatus. The sequence continues at coordinate 6,663 of VZRE01010877.1, forward strand.
TAAGTGACAGCTTCTGCAAAATTACAGCACAAGCAAGAACATAGCAAGCTGTCTCATCCTTTTACAATAATTTATTTTCCATTTCTTTTTATAAGGATCCTCTCCCTGAAATTCTAATTCTGCAAAACTCAGAGAATAAACAGGACTTAGATTTCAGTTGATTCTGGGCAGCTGACTTCAACAGATTCGATGTGGTTTTCCTACCCTGAACAAACTGCAGAAAGTACATCAGTGTGTGGCAATTCTAGAAATCCCCTGGAATTCCCAGTGAAGACTAACAAAGACAGTAATTATTGCTCATTCAATGTATCCTGATTTTTTTTCATTCTTCATGTATTTTGCCAGTGTAGTGTAATTGCATCGTGTGTGTATACCCGCTAAGAATTAGTTTTAGCATTTTGTTATACACAGTGCACTGAGTATCTGTAAGACAGTATGAATATTTGATAACATCTTAGTGAAAAAAATCAATAACATAATGGCAAAATGCTTCTACTTTTATTTCTAATCCTTAAGGGTTTTTTTAGCTACACTAGGGTTTGCTCTCTGGTAAAAAAAAAAGGAGAAAGGTAAGGCAAGACAAGACAAGGCAAGGCAAGGCAAGGCAAGGCAAGGCTGCTAACAATCCATTAAATTCTGGGATATAAATTTCCCCTGGATTAAAAATGACATTTGCTTTAAATACTGATTTTTTTCCAAAATAATGGCTGTATGATTTTGATTTAGAAAGACAAGTGAACAACATTTAAAGTCTTCAAGGCTCACTATTGCATTACTGTAACGTAACTTTGAATAGTTAAGTGAATAACTTTGCTAGTTAAGTGAACATTTGTAACCAATTAGTCTGAAGAATGCATCCTTACAGCTGAGAAAAAGAGGACCTCATCAGCTACCCTTGTTCTGCTGTCTTGGGCATTGGTCTTCTCTGGCAGCATAAGTAGGAGCTGCATGTAATGCACCAAGGTATTTAGCTGGGGATGGTGGTAGTAGATAATCATAGGTAGACCGTTCCTTTTACTCCTCTGGTGCTGAACTAGAGAAGAAATCTTTTGCTGGTGATATTGTCAGCCTTAATAGAAAGGGGATAGATAGTCACAAGATGCTGTCTTACTCAGAGGGGCTACTTCTGTCATGATGCTGTTTATTTGTTACTCTTACTCAAGGCTACATTAACAATTCAGGTTCTGTAAAGGGTCCTAGACCAGTTCTGCAGTCTGTTTACTCATAAAGCTTCTGACACTTTTAAATTGTGTCAATAATTTAATTGTGTTAATTGTATTGAGCCAGATTTTGTGCTACTTTCTGTCTAGGTATGGATATGAAAAACAGTGAATTACACCAAAAATCACATCATCAGATATTTGGCATTGAAACAAATAATTCAATAATAAAAACTCAGGAAGCTGTAACTTACACTGAATCAAACTTCAGAAATGTGTATGCATACACACCCTCATTTCCCTGCCCTCCTACCAAGAGCTTTTGCAATATTCTAGGAATTACTGTAATAAATATGACAGTGGGTTTAGCTAGTAAAGAACCTGAACTAGACAAGTTCAATGTTTGATTCACATTAGTTACTGATTATAACTTGACTGTCAGAATGTCATTTTTTACTGTTAAGTGTAAGATACCTAAAACATATATTTTTAAGAGAAAATCTGTGACAAGTTTGAATCTGAGCTGAAACACTGTAAGGACTGCCAAAAATCCTTGGGTATCTGGAGGCATCATGATATCTGCAAGTGAGCTCTGTTTCTGTGCAGTGCAACTACTCTGAGGGTCTGTTCACAATAAAGGATTTCAGCACTGTGATGCTCATCATCACAGTCCCTACGTATCGGATGCTTGACTCCTCTAGAATAAGCTACAGCCTGGTGCATCTAATTTGTTGTCTGTATACCTAAGAGAAAGCATTCTGATGTGGTACCACTCTGTTGGAGACCTCAGTGCAGTTTCTGTACTGGAGAAAGATGCCTTTTGCTCATTTGAATTTATAGACACTTCAGTTAAATCTTCTTCATCCAAAAGAATAAGGAAGTGGTACTTTGAAACAGATCGAAAAGCACAAGTGGTGATTGCTTTTCATCCACAGTTCTTACTAATGTGACAGAACTTTTTGTTTAAGTCCTTCTTCCTGAAGAGGATTTAGGTCTCCATCTATCATGCAATAAAGTGCTTAAGCCACGTTAGTTAAAATAATAATATCTTTTTCTTTTCTTAATCAATTATAATGTAATTTTTCTACTTTTCATCCACTTCTGTCCAGAAAAACACCAGCTGTGGCCTATGGCTAAAGCTTTTTCTCTAGAAGATCTGGGTTCCAGTTATTGCATCATAGCATGTTCATGCATTTCATGACTACCTAATGAAATATGAAAAAGCAGCAGTTCAAGCAGGCACTGATATTCAAGTCTGTCTTCATGTGGCTATGACTGGTAACACCCAATGGATTAAATCCCTATTGGAAATAAGAAGATTTAGTTTCTGGATTCCAGTAGGAGACATGCTTACGCCATGATACTAAGTATGTACTAGTGGGTAGAGTTGCTTGGTCTTGTCCAGTTTTAAGTGCTCAGGTGCTTTTTAAGACACTAGAAGTTGATATGTAGATGCCAATGATGTTTGAAGCCTGAGGTTCCTGTTCACCTCAAACAATCTCTGAGCAAAAGCTTTCAAAAGTTCAATTGAGTAAATGCATAAGTCTGCCTTAAATCTCATTTTGGATTCTGCAAATAATCCTCGGTTAACATTATTTGCTCAAGGGTAGTATCATGGTGATAAATTTTATCCCATATGCCCAAACCATACTTTGCCTTCACAAAGGGTCAGATCACAATAAAAGATGTAAACAATACAATTTCACGAAGAGAACGTTATGAAGACATCACAAAATGCTTTTCAGTGAAAATCTACATTATGTGGTATGAAACTGAGGTCCAAGCTGTGGAAGTGACTTGTTGAAGGCAACTCAGAAGGCCAGTAGCATATGTAAGACCAAAATCTCCAGAATCCAAGTCTGCTACTTCATCTGTGCAGCAAATTCTTTTTTCTTGTACAGTGTCCATTTACTTGGGATTGTAAAATAGCTGACAAAATAAAACTTTGCCAATCTGCATATTTGTTCATTTGCTCTTTTGCTCATCTGATGTAGTTTAAAACTTTAAGACATAAAGCACTGAATTTGCTTCTCGATTTCTCAGTTACGTCTTTCTTTTTAAGTTACTACCACCTTTGTAGCTCTTTAGCTTTGTATATGGTAGTCTTTCTTTAAAATATGGAAACAATTTATACTCATTATTGATAACGATTCCAGTTTTTTCATGAACACTGGACCCAGGAGTTACTATCATAGCTATCAGATCCATCTTGTGTTCTAATGTATGCTACAGAAAGTTCCTCTTTCCCTTATCTATCTTCCACATAATTCCTGCATCCAGTAACTTGTAGTTAAATGTAACTGTACAGAAGCCCCCAACAGTGGATTCAAGTCCACACTATGAGGAGGACTATGCTTTGAGTATGACATGCACTGGCTTCTGTACAATAGCCTTTCCCCTCTCCTCAAATGAATGTTTGTTCAACGAAATCATGTTCCAGTTGTTTAAAAGGGAAACAACTGGTATCTAAGCTCAGAACTTGTATTTTTGGATGAAATGCCAAAACTTCTATATTTTATTTTCTGCTTTTGCTATGTTTTTGAGATTTTAATATTTTNTTTGAGATTTTAATATTTTCCATCAATTAAAAAGAACAAAAACTTATCTGAATTTGTTTTCATAGCCAACAGATGTATTCAGAAACAGATTTTCTCTCTCTTTGCGGTTTTCCCATGTTATTCCCATGTTCTCACTCTGCTCTTCCCTGGCTGGAATTTCTTCTGCGCAACAGCCTTCTATTCTTAAATATGTTATCACAGAGGCATTTCTATTACTCCTAATATTCTTGGCCTTGGCCAGCGGCAGGAAGCCCGTCCTGGACCCGACTGGCACTGGCTCCACCAGACAGGGGAAGCTTCTAGCAGCTTCTAACAGAAGCCACGCTTGTAGCCCCGCCATTACCAAAACTCAGCCACAGAAACCCACTACAGTGCCCTAGAAAATTAGTTTTAACTCTGATGAAAGAAAAATTAGTTTTAATCCTACAGAATGCTGTAGTTTTTCTTAACTGAAGCTAAAGATAACAAAACTGATTCCTCTGTAATTTTTGTCTTAGAGTCTCAAATCTGTGAAAAATATTAATGCCATATAAAGTGAGGGCTCACATCTCTGCATCACTGGTCTCTGTATTAGTTAAAATGTTGCAGTGGATCAGATCTTACAGTGCTGGTTTTTTTTTTATAAGCCATTCTCTTTAGAAAAACAAATTTGCTTCAATTTTGTTGGAAAATCAAAATAAAAAAAAAAAAAGAAACGAAAATAAATGGACATGTCCAGGCTTATGGGCTGTTCTGGAAGTTTGAGATGTTAGACTTGGGTTTTATTTTCTTCCAATAAAGACCTTAGAGAGGAAATTTCTAAATAATGAAGACAAGACCAATCAACCAGTTTGTCTTTATTTAAAATTTCTTGTTGTTGTAAGTTTAAAAGCCAGAAAACATTAGAAATAAGCCAAATATTTTGATTAAAAAAAGCACCTTGTATTAATTTGTTTCTAATGGCTTTTTGCTGCCATATACCAGCATATTCCAAGGAGGTGCTGCTGTCATAGCCTTCATGATTTAAATTCACACACACTGGAAGAAATGGTACTCATACAAACAAGGCTGTTTACAATTCCTGAGCCAGCAGCTTGTCACATCATCTGGAAAAAGGTCTCCATTATTATCTGTGTTTTCTGGATCAGGCTAACAGTGTGTTAACTTGAGGTTCTGTACAAATCTTTGTAAGAGCGCTGACCAAATTGCAGTATCTCAGCCAACAGGGATTAGTTGTTGCAGTAAAGTAACTCTGTTGATGAGCTTTGACATCTCTCTGTGCCAATTTTAAGACTTCAGAGTATTTCCAGTGTATGGCTTGTCTGCTATCCTGTTGGCCAAGGTCCACTATAGCTGCAAGAACTGCAGCCACAGAAAAGGCATTGACAGGGAATCTGAAAGATTTGGAAAGAAATTTGTTGTGAAGAATGTCTATTTTTACTCTCCTACTCTCTTGTGGGTAGTTGATGACAGATCAACTACCAAGCACTTTAGTAGAGGGGAAGAATCTTTTTCGTGCTTGAAGATTGTCCAACACATTACAGTATGCTAAAAGTTGTATATCCCTATAATAAATGACAGGTTTTGTCCTACTGAGGGACTGAGATTTCCTGGGTGTATGTCACAAGATATTGTTTTTTAAGTATTTTATTACACCTTCATTAAAAAAAAAAAAGGAAAAGAAAAAAAAGAGAGAAAGAGAAAAGGAAGTTACATAAGCTGTTACAGTCTGATTTATCCTTGAACCAGTAACATGGCCAAAGGGTCTACTGTGCATATCTTCAATGCAGGACTCTTTTAAAGAAACCTGAGACTGTGCTAACAGGCAGCAGCACTTTCAGGACAGCATCCACAGATTCAAGGTACCAGAGATTGGGTACACCACAGTATTTACTATTTCTCTCACTATTTGTTCTGTGCTGACAGCCCAAGAAACAATTTTTTATTTAAAACACTGCCCAACTTTCTTTGCTGTGCTGGCACAGTTTTGGTCAAAAAGCCAAGCGAGCTTGACTCTTCCATTCTGCGAAAGCAACAGAGGAAATTGTGGAATTTCTGCTGTGACATTGGTGACAATGTTGCCCAGAAGAGTCCTTTGAAGTACCTGTTGTAATTGATGGCTAAATGTTTTCTTTTATCATAGAATCACAGACTCATAGAATATACTGTGTTGGAAGA
>VZRE01010878.1:0-10287 GCA_013396775.1 Cephalopterus ornatus
ACCACCCTCGACTGAACTGCAGCCACCACTCTCAACTGGATTGCGACCACTGCTCTCAACAACAGGTTTTTCATCTTTTTACTATGGACTCAGAGCGACCAAGTGGGGCTCGGCTGGGGGCTGTTGAACACCATTCCATTCATGCCCCAGGGCAGAGTGTTGTGGGTTAAAACCAGTTTTCTGCATAATTGTATTTATTGTATTATTTTCATTAAATTGTGATTCTGACTTATAATCTCTTTGAGTTGGGTTCATTTCTCCTGCTGGTTTACCTTTAAACCAACACAACCTGCCTTTCCTAAACCTGTGTTGGCTGGGTCTGATCCCCTGGTTGTCCTGTACGTGCTTTATGATCACACGCAAAGTGATCTGTTCCATAATATTCTCGGGCACGAAGATCAGGCTGACAGGATCCTCTCCATATCCTTATTACTCTATGTAACTGTTGATTGTTTGTCAGAAACACTTATTGAACAACACAATTAAAATTACTTAATTGTTATGGCACTGCTTTGCTTTAAATGTTCGTTGTGCTCTGAGAGTTCTGGATGAAGCCTAAGTCCACCTGAGGGGAGATCGTTTATCCTTTCTTTAACCTTAAATGCAGTACAAGAAAAGAGACTTCTGAATAGTGTTAAGGCATAAAGTGTTAAGGTGTTTTCTCTTCGTTTGGATCACTCCTAGAAGGTGTTAAATATACCATATAATATAAAGACAGCATGTGATCAACATCATAGGTATTTCCATCCAATAAATCATAACAGAACATTTAATGCTAAAGCCTGAATGATTCTGCTTTTCAGAACTGAACTTGCAGGTGTCAAAATACTGTGTTGGTAGCTGATGGGGCTACAAACAAAGTAGAAACAATAAAAAAAATTGTTAAATATTATGTTTAACATGTATTGTTGAAATGAGAGTAATTGACTTTAACAGTAGGAAATAGAGCTACTCAGCATTATTTTATTTAGTCAGAGCTGTTTTATTTGAGTAATACATTACTGAAATCAAAACCAAAACCAACGCGGGCAATGATATGGTAATCTAAGCAAGCAAATAAACAAAATGACCAGGAAGCGTAAGTTCAAATTTTGTTCAGTATGACTGTAAATGAATAATTGATGCCTCACTGTTTTCTAGTGTTTGGGGTGTTTTTTCTGCTCCTTAATAGGAATAACCAGAAGAATTAAAAGTGAGCTTTAAGAACAGATACACAGAGGAAGATTAGTTTGGTTTTGCCAAACTAATTGTTGTTTAGAGCATATATTTTATAAGCTATGAAGAAAAAAATAGGAAGAGTACAAGACTGATTTTAGATAATGTGAAAACTAATGCCAATTGTTGAAATTCAGCATGGAAACTGACAGGAAAAAAAAAGGAGACTTAGTTAAAGAACTCTGCAACAGCAATATGAATAATTTATGATACTTTTCAGTAATAAAAGGAGAATGTAGTGGAATGGCAAAACCCTAAAAGCTGAAATTCAGCTGAAACTGAAATTCACAAAGCAGCATTAGATCCTGCTCATATTAGTTCAGAAAAACATTAGGGCTAAAAAAGAGAATCAGTGTTTGAACTTGTAATATGATAAACACTCCAGGAATAAAAATTGTAGAGACATGGACTAATGTCAGAAGCTTTTCTTAGGGTCATTGTATGTAAATATTTTAAAGCATGGTTTCACAATGATCTGATAAAACTGAAAGTTTCTAGTGTTAAGGAATATTACTAATTAATGCTCTTATTTAATAGCAATTTAAAGTACATTTCAGCATGTAGTCTAAACACTACCAATCTCTATTTCCATCTTAAGTGCTTCATGCAAACTTATCTAAAAGGTAAAGGCTGTATCTCCAAAATAACTGGAAATTTAAATGAACTGTGCACTTGAGATAAACTGATTGTAAATAAAAATAAATAAATCTCATTGCACTGTTCAGTGTAGTGATCAAAAGACATGATGAACTATGTATGCAGTGTACAGCTTTCCCTGACCACCTCAGTCATTTAATTTTTTGGTCTATTAGATAGGTCACTGATAATTAAGACATGACAGATTTTAAAACTGCATATAAAATGCAATCTAGAAAATTATGCTTTTTGACATAATAATGTTACATGCTGCTCTATAATTTTAAATGTGGGTTTTTTTCCTAGCAAATAGACATAAATGAGCAATTTAACAATACATTGAAATATTTTGTGCATTATGGTTTATTTCATCTGTAAATTGAAATGTCAGAAATGTTTCTATTCCACATTTTCAAAAGTCACAAGTGATTTATTTTAGCTCTTATTTAAAATGCTGAAAATCAACAGTATATTTTGTGAGATATGTGAGGACACAGCAAAATGCCTGTTTAAGCTATATCAGCAGTTTCATGGATTCAGCAGATATTTACAGTCTTCTGTATCCTTCCTTCTTTTCTTTATATCTTTATTGATAACAGTGGAATATACTGTGAAAAACTGAAGAATTCTGTTTATGATTTCTGATTAAGATTATTAATCACTGAATGGTTTAGTTTGGAAGGAGCCTTAAAGATCATCCAGTTCCAGCTCTACTGCTGTGGGCAGGGACCCAGGTTGCTCAAAGGCCCATCCAGCCTTGAACACTTCCTTGAACATCATCCTTGAACACTTACAGGGATAGAGTTCCACAACTTCTCTGAGCAACCTGTGCTAGTGCCTCACTACCCTCATAGTGAAAAATTTCTCCCAAATATCCAATCTAAAACTACTCTCAGTTTGAAGCAATTCCCCCTTGTTCTACCACTACATGCCCTTGTAAACAGTTCTCTTCAGATTTCTTGTAGGCCCCTTGTTGGGGACCCCAGAGCTGAACACAGTACTCCAGGTGGAGTCTCAGGAGAGTGGAGTAGAGGGATAGGATCACCTCCCTGGACCTGTTGGCCATGCTTCCTTCTATTGATGTGATCAGGATATGATTGTCTTTCTGGGCTGCAAGTACACACTGCTGGCTCATATCCAGCCTCTAATCCACCAGCATCCCCAAGTACTTCTTGGCAGGGCTGCTCTTGATTCATTCATTCCCCAGCCTGTGAGCATTGCTCTGACCCATGTCCAGCACCTGGCATTTGGCCTTGTTGAACCTCATGAGGTCACTTCTTGAGCTTGTACGGTTCCCTCCGGATGGCATCCTGTCCTTCAGGGGTGTCCCTCAGCTTGGTGTCATCTGCAAATTTCCTGAGGGTGCAACTGATCCCTTTTTCTATGTCATTGATAAAGATATTAAATAACACTCATCCCAATACAGACTTCTGAGGGACACGAGTCATCACTGATGCCCATCAGGACTTAGCTGTTGACATTAATGTTTTGTGTGGATCTGCACCAAGTTAGTATTTGCAGTACATACCTGGAGCCTTTTCCTTCTTTGCTGCCTTTTTTTTCAGCCAAATCTTTAGAATCAGTTCAGAAAGGGGATAGTTCAAAGCTCGCAGAAGAAGGCTGTTGCTGTGAGGGCTCCTTTCAACAAGCTGTTTGCCAATTTGACAACAAATTGATTAGTTCTAGTAATGATTCAAATCAAGTTTCCCATCAAGTAGAGGAGGAGGAAAGGCAAAAAGGATTGGAAGGGCATCTGTTTGATTATGTCAGTTAAGTCTGAGGAATACCACCTGCATCCAGAACAGATCTGGGGAGGGATCCCTACAATAGCCACAACACTAGTGCATACACTGTTGAGCATGAGGCCCTTTGTCATGAAAAGGTCTTGGATTTTTACCATCAGGCAAAAGAGAAGAAGTGTTGCATTCTTTACTAACAACCCTTCCAATGGCTACTGCAAGATACTCAACCATATTTACCCTGCTAGCCTTGTACCTTTATTCATTAGGTTTCCAGGTAATACTAGGTACTTGTTTGGTTTGGGTCAGGGACAATGGTGCTGTATATGTTGGAAATCTTTTATAATTACCTCTGTTTCGGGCTGACTTAAGGTGCTTCCTTCTTTGGTTTAATTCTTATACATAACTCATGTTTTCCCACACACATTTCTTATCCCAACTTCCAGCTCTTTTTGTTGTCAGATCTCCTTGTCTATCTCCTTGATAGACCTCCTGTTACTCTAGGGCCTGTAGACCAGCATGCACAGAATATGTCATCAACTGCATAAGTGCAACAGTCATCTCAACCCTGGAATAATATTCTAATGGATCATAAATAGTGGTATAGGCAGAAAAAGTGTAATTTGCAATGATTTGTCATATGGTGAGTAATTGAATTAAGTGTATAAAAAGTGAGCAGGAGATGTTTTAGCAGGCAATGCAGCTGACAGGAGGAGGTGAAATAATCTTAGGAAGGAAGTGCTAATTTTTTACACACTTATCTCCATTTTTCCATCATCTGCGACTGTAGGATCCAATTTATAGCTGACATTACTGCTTTCCATCTCAGTTTTGCTATAAAAAAAGTGATTTCCATTTTTTAGCTGCTATATTAGATAGCAGTATTGAATGCAAATGTTTTGTGGACCCTTGGAAATGTGAAACACCCACAGCTGTTTCTATACTGTTCCACAAACCCTTTTTTTCATTTTAATGCACAGATGTAGCATATTGATTTTATGTTCATTAGTTGTTCATTTTGGTTTAGTCTCAGGGATAAACTCTTAGGTATAATAATACTTTATGATTGTAGATTTAATAGAAAAATACTACAAAATTTTCAGTTGAAGATACAGTAAATAAAAAACCTAGAGGGATAAAAACTATAAGTTCTTATCTGAGTAGTGAGTTGAACCTGGACAGTGGCCAGACATCCTCTCTGCCTCTTGATCACTCCCCTCTCCCTTAGGTTGGGGAGAAAGTCAAAGGAAGGTGATAGGTGTCATGGACTGAGATAATGACAGTTTATTAAAGTAAGAAAAAGCTGTGTTTGCAAGCAAAACAAAATAAGGAGTTTATTCACAACTTCCAACCAGCAGGCACGTGTCCAGCTACTTCCTGGGAAGCAGGGACTTCTGTAATGTTTCTTGGGAACACAGCAAACCTGTAAAAGTCCTTCCTTCCTCCCGCTTTCCATGAGCTTTTGTTGCTGAGAACAACAGCTTATGGTTTGGAATATCCCTTTAGCCAGTTTGGATCAGCTGTCTTGGCTGTGTCCCCTCCTGACCTCTTGTGCCTAAATCTGCTCGCTGTGGGGGGGAAAGTGGAAAGACAGCAAGCCTTGATGCTGTGCAAGGACTGTTGAGCCAAAACACTGGTGTGTTATCGACAGTTTTAGGCACAAATGCAAAACACAGCACCATATGGGCTGCTATGAAGAAACTTAACTCCATCCCAGCCAGACCCAGTACAGAAAGGCTTCTTTTTTGCTGAAATGCTGTACCTGTATACATGCTATGAAGTCAGTGTCCATGAAGACAAAAACAGAGAGATTGTGTTTAAAGGCAGTGGGAAAGACTGCAAATTGTTTACTCCTGCCAAGTAAACTATTCAGTAATTTTATATAAATTTGTTTTGAATGTATTAATCATACGTTTATATGATGGGTGTTTTGCAATGCGGGATTAGATTTTGCAAATAACAGTGTCATTTACTACATACCTTTACAATGCATTTTCCAGTGCATGTTATGTTCCTGTTTGACCTTGCTAGCTAATGCTACTATTTGCCTACCAACTAACATACAAATTGCTCAGGAACCTATTCGTATTCTGAGATTAAAGCATTTGTCTTATGTTCTGGGTTTCCAATTATTACTTATCACTTGTTTTCTATTTCAAATGTATGAGAAGCAACATTTTGATTTCTTTTCTTAAAGACCATCACTACTTAGCTAATACTGTATGAGGGGAAGCAAAAAGAGTAATCTCCTTAGTAAATCGACAGCTTTATTTTGCATTAACATTCCCTTATCTGAAACTGTCTATTTTATGTCAGTATTATTTCACAGAAATGTTTCCATTACTCCTCTGTTTTCTTCATAAATTGTGAGTGCAAATTTCTTTCTCTAAGAAGAATTAAATACTGAATATTGCTCTCATGCTCTGTGGAAGGAGGGGAGTTTCTTAAATTTGTACTTCCAGTGCAAGTTAAAAAAGTCATATTAAGAAAAAAACAACTTCCGTGAAGTAGGACGGCATACTAGATAGACACTTCTAATTTTAACATATTCTGTAGAATCTTCGAATTGTCTTACCTAATAATAATTCTACTTTTTTTTAAGTCAAACATAACTAGTTTTTGTGATGCCTATTTACTTTTTTCATCTTTTACTTTCTTTACGGGTCCTCCAACTGAAAATATTCAGTTTTTACACACAATAGCTTTCAATACCATACCATTCTCCCTCCTTCTCCTTCATGTTTAAAAAGTTGCCAGCTCTTTATGGAACAGGCTTCCCAAACTGTTTAAAACTGGACCTGATTGAGCAGGAGCAGAGAGCTGGTGATAGGAATTTTCAATATCAACTCTGTTGACAAAGAAAACACACAGTCTAACTATTTCCATAGAGTTATTACCTAGAGATAATATTTCCGAAGCTCTTAATTTCAATTGTTTCTTTCATGAATACTTGGTATTTTTATCACATGACATTTTAGTTTGCTATATACATAATAAAATAACTGACTATATGTCAGAGTTCTGTGTATCTCTTACTTGGCAGTAAGCAATATTAATCAGCTTAGAGAAACTTTAAGTGATTATTAGGACTGCAATAAGGACAAAACAGGTAGTATTCAAAAGATGTTGATGACTGGGTTTTTTTCCACTATCATGTATTTTCACCATTCTCTCTATGACTCCAACACAGGATTTTAAGCTGGATTCCTTCTTTTTCTGTGTATAGGTGTATGCATATACATATATATGCATGTATATATTTATGTGTATGTGTATAGATGCACACAAATACATTTATAAGTAAATATATATATAAAAACAGTGAGAATTTGATATTTTTTGGTAAAAAATATATATGTATATTGTAAAGAGCAATTTTGGGAAAAGCACAAAGTCGTTCTTCTGAAGAGAGGAATCTGATTTTTTTTTCCTATAATTTTTTTTTTAAAAATAGTTTAGAATTAGGGAGTTGTTAGGGACACTGACTATCTGCTTGCCATGCATTTATTAGTTTAAGCAGGATTTGGTTAGAAGATCAAAAGCACATTCACACTTGAAATATGGTTTAGACACCTGAACATACTACAGTCACTACTGACCACTTTGATTTAACCGTCTTTGGATATTCATGTCAGTTTTCCATAGTAGTCGGAAGATTGAATGTTAGTGGGTAATAATTTAGTAAGTAATTGTATGTTGGTTAAGTCATACTTTGGGAGAGTCTTTATTTTATAGGAAGGAGGATCAAAGCTGAAAAATTAGAGCAGGATGGTCTCTTTTAGCTACTGTAACCTACTGCTTCACAGGGGATGTATGCTCAGGGCAGATGGGAACATTTCTAGAAACATCTGTTGGCCATCATTCTTCTGCACAGCAACCCAGATGCTGTTGACATCTTGTACGTTAATCGTACTGACAATTTGTTCAGTGTCTTTCCTGCTGTGACTGACATTCTTCTGGTCATACCATCTATCAGATATAGCATACACTGTGGTCCTGAGAGAGTGGCTCCAACTGTTTTGTTGGCCAATGAACAATGGTAGTCATTAAATCAGTGAAAAAGTTTCTCTACCTAGAATTTATCTCTATCTTTCAAGGAGGAGTTGTAACCCCTTTCACTGCTTCCATGTGAAAACGAACATTAGGTTCTGAATGTTATACAGATTAGAAAAATGCTAAGTTGCTTTCTATCGTTGATCTTAGCCTTTTTCCTTTATTTTTTTAGTGGCATTTGCAGATATTTCTCTGACCTTGAGTTTTAAATTTACTTTCGTCTCATGGGACATGAAAGTGCAAAATTATGCATGTATTATTGTATAAATGTCAGGCTTTTTAGTTTGCAAATGCTTCTATAAAATCTTTATATTCATAGGAAGGTGATTTATACCCCATAACAGGCTTGAACCTACATCTTCCTAATTTTGTAACCTCAATGAATCAAAGAGATTTGGATATGTGTTAAGGGTAAGGGAGGAAAGAATGTCTAATGTTTCTTTAAATCCTAGGTTCTCCAAATAATGAGCTAAACCACTGGATTTTAATAGATGAATATAGAACTGTAATACATTATTTAAAAGTCTCCTCTATTGTGATTTAAAAAAAAAATAGTGGAGAATGATATCCTTCTTAAAGACATGAGAATATGTGTACAGATATATTATAAGATGGGTACTGCATAGTTCTAATGTGGCAATTAAGAAAGACTAGTTATGATTGGTTTTAGTATACCAGACATTAATGGATTGATGGTGGGACTCCTGTGGTCAAATGTTAATGAATACAAGTTTCATTGAATGGTCAAATGAATCAAAGAAAAAACATTATATAATGAGCTCGGAGAGCTTCCTGAGAAGTGCTAAATATAATCCTAAATTTGTGTAAGCCGTACTATATAAATATTCTGAATAACTTGCAAGAACCTGTAGAATTAGAAGACCAGAAAATATTATATAACTGCAGACAGTGTCTGTACATTGTTAACATAGCTAATTATCCATGTTCTTCTGTTCGTGTGAATACATTTCTTGTCATTCTGTGACACTACTTAGGTGAGTAATACAGTGAATGAAATCTAGTCTCTATAACTGAGTTCAATTTATGTTAATTAGACTATACTTTGACTAATGTAAATTTACAAAGCTTCCCACCTAATGGATATATTAAAAAAAGAGATAAGTTTTTTGTATCATTCGGAAAGATATGCAGAACGCCAGACAAAATAATCCCAATGGTAACACAGTAGCATAATGGTAACATAAATTTCACCCCAGCATCCTTAAAGAATGCACAGGTATGGGACTAACATATGTTTTAGAAATATGCCCTGTGCTTATTAACAAACTTTATTTTAATTTGTTAAATTTTTTTTAAAAAGTTAAAAGTTGACTGATTTTAGTCCAGATTTCTCTAGTTTTATTTCCCCATATTTTTACTGTTACTGCGCTCTTTCTAAATAAATTTTAATCTGTTGTTAAATAATTTTAATAAGAAACATAGAAAATAATGGTGCTTATTCTGAAGGGCCACTGTATGATTGCTTTCTATTGTGATTCTAATGGATTTAAAATATTACTAAAATTATTTATTTTACAAATCAGCAATAAATAATGGTTTGGAGTCCAGCTTGCAAGGCAGAGGTGAAAAATCAAGCACTTTATAATTTGTGACAGATACAGAACATGAGTAGTGCTTGCGATGGAAGATTAGTGCAGCATTATGGTTGCACATCTGATGGATCTACGAAATATGAATTATTAGGAAACAGGTACAATGTCTGTACCCTGCAAATATTTCTGAAATTAAGAAACCATGACTTCCTAAATTTCCAGCTGCAATCAGACGTAACATTTAAACAACAACAACAACAACAATAATAATAATAATAAATGCAATAATAATATTCTTTAAACTTCAAAGGACATTCAAAATAAACTGCATTGAGCAGTGAAGCCCTGGTTTATTAGAGCTATTTATATCATATAATGTCTAATTTCTGTTAAGTGGTGCAGAATCCCATGCAATAAAAACATTCATCCATTGAAGAAGAGTAGGCATATAACACTTCAGTCATTTTCATGATTTTGTAAACTTATGCCCAGAAAATATACCTTAAAAAGTGTGTTAGCTGTGTCTGGGAAGAGAAAAACAAAACAAAACAACCCAACCAACCAAACAAAAAAACCCAAACCAGAAACAGAACCAAAAATATGAGTTCACTTGTGTGTGCTTCTACTTCATGTAAAGTGACTTTGAAAGGCTTCATGATTTGTTCCTGATTTTGTTTTTTTTTTTCTTTTTCTGTTCCAAAAACTTTAGTTGGTGTAATTTTAATTCTCTATTGCCACTAAACTGAACTCTTCAAATGACAGGGCTGAAGAATTCTTACAATCCTTTTAAGAAACCAACAAGCACCTTATGTGTGTATATTGGGTTTGCATGGCAAGGTTTTGGCAGTGGAGGGGTTACAGGGATGGCTTCTTCGAAAAGCTGCGAGAAGCTCCCCCCATGTCTGTAACAGTTTGGATCCGACTTTCCCGCTGAATGCTCAAACCTTACAGTTTGCAGCCTCTCCTCCCCTCACCCCCTCTATGAACACAAGGGAAAGGGAGAAGGGAAAAGCTACTGAAACACCAAAATGACCAAACCAAAGCTGTATAAAAATATATACATGTATTTACACTTATATACAATTAGAATA
>VZRE01010878.1:10427-139664 GCA_013396775.1 Cephalopterus ornatus
GGCTTCACTCCTCCACACGAGCAGAGCCGATAGCAGAGAACCTGCTCCTGGATCCACCGGAAAGGAAAGAGAGGGAAGAGGCTTCTCCCTCTTCTTATTTATACCCTGGTTACGTAAAAAATCGTATGGAATACTGGGAACATGACCATTTCCTCGATTACAACCTGGTTACCAAGGAAGGTCTAGAATCAAAACCACTACAATGTCCAATGGAGGCAATGCCAGATGGCTCCAAGACAGACTTGCCACTGGCCAAGGCAGACCCCATCACTGACAGTGGTAGCACCTCTCATTTAAGAACGGCAAAAAGTTGCTGCACAGGAACAAATGGAGCCTGAGAAGAGGGGAGTGAGAATATGTGAGAGAAACCACTCTGCAAACATGAACATGTTGAAAGAGTAAAGCATGAAACAAAGAGTTCTACCAAAGGTGCTTCTGTCACTTCTGTATTCTGGTGTAAGGGTGCTCAACTAGTACTATCAACTGTATACACAGCAGCTATAGAGTCAGATGTAAAGGTGGACTAAGTAAAACATTGTAAAAGTTATTTACTTTCAAGCTTTTGTTAACATTTAAATATGAGCATCAACCATCACTTGCAAGGGTGAACAGCTCCTGTGCAGGTACATCCTGCAGCAAAGCAGAGGATCATGGCAAGTAGAGCCAGGGAAAACAGTGGAGAGCATTGAGACCCATGTGGAACCAGCAACTTGCCCTAGAGTGGTGACTTAATGTGGGCGGATCCAACAGTGACAGCTCCTGCTCCCACACTCTCATAAGTGGCCCATAGGGAGTGGGAGCGACCAGGAGTGCAGTAAGCAGAGCGGGCAAACAGGACGTATACCCATGCCATTGCTTTTATCTGCTGCAGTCTGCTGGGGTTCTCCCCCCAGGGGAGGTGTGCCAGTGACTCAGTAGCCATTCCGAGGCTGGACTAGAGGCTCCAGGGACTGGAGACTCCAGGGGCACAGTGTGGAGTAGTGCACTGTCCCACCTTTGCAGAACTTGCCCTGCCTCCTCAACCCCATACTCACACTTTAGTTGTTTTGAGCCATCAATAATTTTCTCCAGTCTCTCACACACCTGAAGGACAACACAGTCATTGGTCACAGCCAGCATGGCTTAATGAGGGGAAAGTCCTTCTTGCCAAAATTCATTTCATTTTATGACAAGGTGACCGACCTAGTTGATCAAGGGAAGCCAGAGGATGTAATCCTTTTGGATTTCCACAAAGCTTTCAATACTGTCTCTTACAGGATCCTTCTGGATAAAATGTCCAGCACACAGCTAGATAAACACATCATGTGGTGGGTGAGTATAGGTGTAGGAAACCTTTGGAAGAAATACTGAGAAGGGAGAGGTTAGCACCTGCTCAAGCAAACCTTTGCTGCCAGGCAAAAGCCTTAACGTGGGAAGAAATTTGTTCTCATGCAGGGTGCTGTGGATGTTCTCTTTATCTGTCTGTTCAGAGGTAACTCCCTTGCTATAAGTGGTAAAATTCTTACAGACATGCCTGGAGGGTCCTACAGGGAGGGCAGGCAGGCCATAAAGCACAGGGAAAAAACAGGCTGGGGTTTTATTGCGTGTGAGAAAGGTAGTGTTATAAAAGCACCAAAACGGGTTTCTGCTTTTGCCTCTTTGGCCAACTGTATTGATCATTTAGATATATTGCAGTGTTCTTCACTGTTAAATTTTCTTCAAAACTTTAGCCACAGCCTGGGGGTCACCTCCATGCATATCAAGCTATACAGTGAGCAATGAGCTCACGGGTCGGGCACAAAGGGTTGTAGTAAATGAGGTTACATCAGGCTGGTGACCAGTCACTAGTGGAATTTCGCAGGGCTCGATGTTAGGCCCAGTTCTCCTCAATATCTTGGATGCAGAACTTGACAGTATATGTGATGGGTCGACCTTGGCTGGATGCCAGGTGCCTACCAAAGCCACTCTACTGCTCCCCTCCGCAACTGAACAGGGGATAGCAAATATAATAAATGGTTCATGAGCTGAGCTAAGGACAAGGAGAGATCACTCATCTGTTACTGTCATGGGCAAGTCATGGGGATATTAATTGAATTTATTACAAAAAAAAATCATAGCAGGATAATAAGAAGTAAAATAAATCTTAAAAACACCTTCCCCCACTCCTTCCTCCTCCCCAGGCTCTACCTCCTCCCCCCACAGTGGCACAGGGAGACAGGGAGTGGGGTTATAGTCAGTTCATCACAGGTGTTTCTGCCACCGCTCAAGGATAGGAGTCTTTCCTCTGCTCCAGAGTGAGGTCCCTACCACAGGAGATAATCTTCCACAAACTTCTCCAGTGTGAGTCCATCCCATGGGCAACAGTTCTTCACAAACTGCTCCAGCGTGGGTCTCTTTCCATGCAGTGCAGTCCTTTAAGAATAGCTTGCTCCAGCATGGGCTTCCCACAGGGTCATGGCCTGTATGTAACTTTGGGTGCAACAATATAAGAAGGACATAAAGCTACTGGAGAGTGTCCAAAAAAGGGCTGTGAAGATGATTTTTAGGCTCATAGTCTTCTGCTAAACTCCTAAAATCCTAAAGTTTTCTTTTAAAAATTATCTTGAATAGCACTCATATAGAAGTCAGGGTAATTTTATAATCTCAAGTGTTAAATTGGTGTACTTTGAGGATACTAATGTTAGTTGATGATTCATTTCTTCAATATAGCCACCGTCAAAGATCTCTGTAGGGGTGTGAAACATTGCTTCCTTTTTTAAAATTCTTATTTTTTTTGCCCCATCCCTTTAAAGTTCTCAGTATAATTTATGAATACCCTTAGATATTTGATTCTATGTATGGCACAGTAAAAATAAAACTAGGCTGTAAAGGAAAAAAAAAACAAAGGAAAGAATGTGTACTTATGGAAGACTGATGAAATATAGTTGCTTTTATTTTTTAAACTTATATTTCACATCTAATCTGCACTAAAGCTTTAGAGTGTATTCCAGACTTGATTTTGGTATGTTAATTCATTTTGCTTAGTTTTTTTCTCCATAGACCTTTACATTTTAAAATATCATTACTATAATACCATTTAGTATTTAAAGAATCTATCTCGCAGCTGAATTTGAATCTAGAGTGCTTCTTATTCTGCTATGCATTTATGCTTGGATTTGAATATGATGGATTTGAATCTGTTTTCTAGTTTAGACCAGCTCCATTACTTTCAGATTACTTCATATTTCTGCCATGACATTAAATTCTTTGCTGTAATGGTGCTCATTACTTGAAACAATTTATACAAGTATCTTTTTCCGTAACACTGTTTTTAATTTCAGTAATGCATTTTTTCCCAGATATGAATGCCAAAGTCTTTATTTCAATTTGCTTTATTGTTCCTGTGAAGGAAATGAAAGCATTTGGGAAATCATTACAAGGAGCCAGACATTTGTCATAACTGGGTGAACAACAATAGGGTTTCCATCACTTGTTCTCTTCCCAAAATATTTAGAAGACTTTTGGAGGAACAGGGATACTTTTAGCCTAATATAGGACATAAATGATATAAGGCTAGTTAGGAAATACAAAACTGAGGTTATATTTCAGTATTGATGACAGTAGTAAGATTCACAAAAGTTTTCAGAAGCAACTCTGAAGGTGAGAAGCAGAAGTCAAAATGGATGGAAATCCAGGGCCTGATTTAGTTCTATGAGTCTTCCTGCTAGATACACTGAGTATGATGAACAATGTCAAAGTTCTCTAGAAACATGAGATATTTCTTGTTGCCCTCTTGAATAGAAGGTGAATTCCTATCATCATGGGTCATTCAAATTGAGTGAACCGCCCCACCAACCAAGGCACAAAGTCAACAGCTCTCTTGATAAAGATAACTTTTTTTTTTTAACATAATTTACCTAGGGAAGCATAATTGTTATTTAAAAAAAAAAAAAACCAAAAGAATAAGGTAGAATCATGCTGTTTGTAAAATATTCTCTGAAAGATAAGCAGAGAAACTTGGATGCAGAAATTGGATATTTTAAAATTAGAACTAATTAAACTTATACAGTTTGTTCTATGTTCTGTTTAGAATGGCTCGAATTAACTTTTGGTGGGAGAGCTCTATTATCAGAAATCTTTGATGGTTTTCTAAAGCAACAAGAATTAAGAAATCAGTGTCTGCCTTCTATTTTTCAATTCCCATTATACCTTTTGAACTCATGAACAGTTACAAACAGATTTCTCAAAGATATAAAGGTCTTAGAATTAACTTCATATAAGTTGGACAATTGGAAGACAAATGAAAAAGAGAGAGACACTTGTGACCTTAAGAAGAATGCCCGGTCTGTTACGTGATGTCTCTTGATCAGGAAAGAAAATGTATGTACTTAGATAGAAATCAGTGGAAAAGGTGTTGGAAGAAATGCAGGAAAAATGAGTGGGAGGGACAAGGTTTTTGCAAAATGAAGAAGAGAACGATGAGCAATTTTGTCATATCTAGGAAATAAAGTTTAATTATTTCATATGCCCTTGGAACAGCTTATTTATTGTTGGGAAAATAAAATGTACTGAAGCTGTTCTGAACTGTGAAGTCAATCACAGTAAGCTTTAATAAGAGAGGTACCTTCCATTTCATAGGAATCATTTTATGATCCTGGGCCTTCAACCAAGATTTTCAGCAGTTATTATTCATGTTATGGTTTTTATTATTTTAATAGCCAATAGTAAATGTTGTAGAGGAACTAATTTTCAGCAATTACTAAACACAGACTTTCAAAAGCAGGATGCGCTCTTTTATTTTTTTTTTTTAACCGAAGCAGGGTAAAGTAAGAGGAAATAGAAGAGAGGAAACTCAGAGATTACAGGTAAAATGTTTCCTACTTTCAGACATTGTCATGAGAAATTTATAAGATTAGTTACTGTCAGATGAACCATGTTCTGCTGTACAATTGTACAATTATCTTCTGTAATAATTCAGATTCTTTAATTGGTGAAATATTCCCGGGAGACATGATTGTACAATATACTACCTACAACTACACTAAGCAGTTATCTTCCTTATTATTTATTTTTAATTAAAAGAATAAATAATTAAGTAGTTCTCAGATTTTCAGTGTAAGTACTTAATAGTGTAAGCTAAAAGATATAATCTTGAAGTGCTGATTGCAACATAAATGAGAAAATAAAATAAATTACCTGGTATTTTGATAAGTCAAAAAAGAACAAAGGACTGAAAACATTGCTAGGGTCATAATATCTAGTTACTTAATTGTCAATCAGTCCATAAAGCTGCATAATACCTTTCATAAATCTCATCAAGAAAAAAAACAACAAAGCCATATCAAAAGTAATAAATTATTAAATGAAGTACAGTATAAACAGTGGAAGTCTCTTCTTACAAGTACTGGATGTGTAGGGTTCATGTCTACTCCTTTCTAGTGCCGTGCTTTTGTATCTATAGCGATAAATAATGAGTTAGGCTGCTAAAACATGCTACTGCTGTCCAGTCTCACCCACTTGCCTTCTTTGAGTGTCAGAAAAAGTTCTCATACAACTTCAGTATTTCTGTAGCCTGTGTTTTGTATATTATTCTGTATTAGATTTCTGTGTATACTTACAGGTTAATACGTAGAGAAGCAATATACTGTATGAATAGGAATAAAGGGAAAGAAAAAATAATTAAAAAATTAAGAAGCTTAGATTGATTGTACTTTTATTATTTGTATGGCCTTTGGTCATAATTATGATGAAGGCAAACTATTCCATGTATATGTTGGTGAAGAAGGCATACTCATGAACAAGATACTTGAAGAATTTCTGAATATCTCTCTTTTATTCTCACTCTAGTGATTATTCTTTAGTTTTCAAGTAATTTTATTTCTAGCTCTCTTTTTTGTACATTTGCTGAATGTGTGTAATAGGAATAAATGTATTTCCAACAAGCTGGTTTTGGAAACAATTACTGGAGAAAAGGGTGCCTTTGGAGGATAGCTTTTAATGGAAGATTATACCCTGAATACACATCAGGTTGTACACATCACACTTGGCCACTCCAAGTGAAGGATGTCTGCTATTCTTAGGGGAAATATTACCTCTGTTCTTCCCTTTTTAAAAGGAACTTTAGAAAGGAAGCCATGTAGGATGTGTGATGTTGAAGTCTGTTTAACAAAATCCTTGTAACCGTGTACTTGCTATTTAATCACCCATTTTGCCTCTAGAGGCACAGGAAATGGGTTCCTATATATCCATTCAGGGAGGAGAAAGTCACGAGGGAGACTCTTGAGCTATGTGACACTGCATTACTATTTTCTACAAAGTAGTATTGGAAGAGTTTGACTTTATTCTTGGACACCTGAACTATAAGTGTTCCTGAACTCTAATGAAATATTAGGGTTTATATAATTAGGAAATATTTCTCAACATTTAATTTTTAGATTGGTCTCATGCAATAACATGAATTTGTTCGATTGCATTTTTGTTGCTTTTATTTTCTTCTAATTCATTGTGCTCCATGAGTCTTGTTTTTAAACACTTGCTTTTTAATTTTCTTTTTTTTTTATCTTAAAAACATATTCTACCATGTTAATTCTTCATAGAAAGGCATTTAGAGCTGCATTTGAGACTGGACAAAATGTTAAAATATTTTTTTATTATTATGAATAAAACATGAATAAAGGAAATTATTTAAAAATTAATAACCCAAGGATTAATTTTATTCACAGTGGCTACTATGGGGCTGTGTTTTGGGTTTGTGCTGAACATAGGGTTGATAATATATAGATGTTTTTGTTATTGCTGAGCAGGGCTTACATGGAGCCAAGGCCTTTTCTGCTTTTTGCACTTGCCACTCTGGCAAGGACGTTGGAGGTACACTGGAGGCTGGAATGAGACACAGCCTGGACAGGTGACCCAAACTGACCAAAGGGTTATTCCAGAAAGAGGAAAGGGGAGGGGTGAGGGGATGCTTGAAGTGATGACGTTTGTCTTCCCAAGTCACTGTTACAGGTGATGGGGCCCTGGTCTCCTGGAGACAGCTGAACACCTGCCTGCCCATGGAAAGCAGCAATTTAATTCCTTGTTTTGCTTTGTTTGTGTGCACAGCTCTCCTTCCTCTCCTGTCCCTTTTGAACAGCCTGTAGCCTTTGATAGTCACACTCTAGTCTTTTTATTCATCCCATCAAGTTTCAATTATGATAACTAGGTCATAGCTTTATAGCAGTACGGTGGCTTCCAGCTCCTCTTGTTTGTTGCTGATGCTGCATACACAAGTGTAAAGGCACTTCAGCTAGGTTGTTGGCCATGTCACTTTCTTAGAGGAGTGCACCTTAATTCCTTTGAGGTATTTCACTAGTGTTTCCCTGTTGGTTCCTATTGCCTCAGGAGCCCCTAGCACATCTGTGTGAGATTATAAGTGTGCTCCAGTGTACCCAGCATGATTCAGAGCAACAGGCTCTTCACATATGGAATGTGAAACCCGAATAGTGGGATGGAATGGATTATTTCAATTGGAAGGAACCTACAATGATCATCTAGTCCAACTGTCTGACCACTTCAGGGCTGACCATAAGCTAAAGCATGTTGTTAAGTGCTGTATCAAAGTGCCTTTTAAACACTGACAGGCTTGGGGCATTGACCACTTCCCTAGAAAGATGTGTTTGACTACCCTCAAGGTAAAGAAATGCTTTCTAATGTCCAGTGTAAACCTCCCCTGGTGCAGATTTGAACCATTCCTGCATGACCTATCACTGGATCAGTGAGAAGAGATCAGCACCTTCCTTCCTCTCTACTTCCTCTCCTCAGGAAGCTGTAGAGAGCAATGAGGTCAGTCTTCAGCCTCCCTTTTTGCAAACTAGGCAAGCCTAAAGTCTCCACAAAGTCTCCAGCAAAGAGAGGCACTCTAACTGGCCACAAATTTTGTTGGTTGCTGACAATTGTTATGGATAATGTGCCACATTTTACCAGTTTGGGTAGCCCTCCAGTGCTGCTTATCCAGAAGCCAGGCTAACAGGTAACTTTCCTGAAGCAGTACCTTTGGCCATGCACAGTCTTTCCTCTAGAAAATGGCTGCTGAGAAGACTTTGGCACCTGGTCAGATATCATGTAACTAGCAAAACTTTTGTAGCTGCTGTACATCTAAGACCTGCTGTATAGGCGATTTTTCACATGGACTAGCAATCCAAAGAACCTACTTCAGTGTAAACTTCTGGAACATACATTGAAGAGATGATAGGTGTAGAAGGATATCCCACACAGAAAACGAGTAAGTAATATTTTGTCCTGACTTCACATTTCATACTTCTTCAGGTTGACAGAGTATACAGATGTATTGAAAAGTGCTTACAGGTAATTGAGAACTACCCGATAGTATTGGGGAGAGTAAGTCAGTTAATATTTGATTTTTAATCTAAAATATGAATTTAGTAATAATAGTAAGGAAACTATAATCTTCATACTCATATGTACTAATATTCTGACGATGGCAAACCATGTGAAATATATTTTTGGCAGACAACGGATAGTAGAGATTCTGTGAATGGATAGTTGCAGAAACTGCCTTAGAAGATAATAAATGAATCTAATTTTAAAGAGATGCTGAGATGATCCTAAGTAAGGTACAATCTTAGCCTACTTTTTCTCTCACATTTTACTTAGAATGCTTTGTACTAGCTAATCAACTGATATTAATCATCCAGGTACCATGAAATACGTACAAGCCTTAGGGGCAGTACTGTTACATTTATCTTATTGTGACAGAACTGGTGCAGAACTGCCTTAAGATATCTGTATTCCTACAGTGTGTATAACGTCACCTGGAGCTACCCCATGAACATGTGGCAGACTAATCAATTCTGTGAGCTTGCTCCTTCTCTACTAGCTGATGCAGTGACTGTAGAATGGAGGTAAGAAGAGAGGAAAAATTATGACTTTAAAGTAAATGTCTCTGGAAGGGTGGAAAAACACAGAGAACTCTCATTTATGCTGGGACTGTCATATTTCTACTCTATGTCATAAGTGAAAAGCTAAGGCTTCTTTCTTTTCTTTCTTTCTTTCTTTCTTTTTCCCTTCTGAAATTTCTATTGATCTTCAAGCTACTCCTGTAATTACTTGTGATCTTTTCATTTTTCCACATGATGTCTTCTCATGAAGAACATCCATTTCAGAGGGATTGTATTTGCTCAGTGAGATTGATAGCAAAAGGTTTTCACTTCCTGGATAATCCATTTAGTATTTTAATACATTTAATTCTGACAGTCTTTTCCTCCATATACATTGAATGGGCCAAAGTCTATCGAAAACACTCCCGAACTGCAGTGTCTCCAAATGGATAACCTAGCTTGAAATAATGCACATGAAAACTCAATTTTTAGTGTTGTTTTGGTATTTGGCTTGTTCAACTGTTTGCTCCATTTAATTATTATTCACAATAGCATCATGCAAGTATATGGTATTTCCCAGGCTTTTGCCAGATGAAAAGCTGTGGCCTTGTTCATATCAATTCTAGGTCAATATTATTCTGTTTAGATCCTGTCAAAATATTATTTGATGTGATGTGAACTTCATTGGGTTGAACAGTGTTCTGACCCCTCGTGAAGGTTGTATTTATTCTGTTCTTCTAGTACAATTTATTGTTTCTGAATGTGTTTGTTCATATACACACATTTCAGTAATTTGCCATCTTTTTTAATTAATTTAATTGGAAAACTGAAGATGGATTAATCTGGAGTTTGGTTATCACATTGTTTGTCCTTCAGGGCTGGAAAATCAGATGGCAAGTACTGACAGTACTTTACTTTGTTCTGTAACACTCCTTCTCTTATTTATTTATCTTTTTGTTGTTCAGAATAATGTGCACTTATTGCAATTGCAGTAAATTATGATTCAACAGAACTCTTCAGACTGCCACTGACTGCTAAATCAAACCTATGCGTCTTCTATTTTTTTTTTCTGTAATTCTAGAAACTGCTTAGTACAGCGATAGAAAAATCTTTGTGAAGAAGAAAATTCAGTACCTAGTTCAAAAGAATGAAATTTGAGTAGAAAAAATCCAAAGAAAATTACTTCTTTTGCAACAGGTTTATACTATTCTTTTTTATTGTTAGCTTTACCAGAATTATTCCTCATGTACAATAATTTAAGGGTAAGCAAAATCACATCCTAAGTCATAAGATATCATTTCAAAGAACAGCCTGATGAAGATATACTCTGGCACACTTAGCTTCATGCAATTAAAGATTTGGAAGCTAAAGTCTCAAGTTGCTACAAAGATTGTATATATTTAACAGGGAAATTAAAATTCATTCTCAAACAATATGTGTCAATCAGATGAAAATTCAAAACTCTTTTGGCTGTTTTAATTATGTATATTGTTCATACTCGGATTAATGCTTCAAGGAAATATTTAGATGCTGCTAATTTTAAACTACTGAATTTAAGTGGAAAACTGAAGGTTCTTTGCCATGTAATAATCTCATAGCTGTTGTTGTATCTGCACTGCATAAGAAGGAATTCTGTGGTTTAGTGAAAACCTGCAGTCAGTGGAGTAGGAAAAAAAAAGGGTATTAGACCAGAAAAAGTAGCCTCTAAAGGAATTGTGCCATCAACACAGAAGGTATAAATATTATATATAGAAGAGTATTTGAATTCCCTCATATATGCTAACATATATTAAAAAAATATAATATGAATGAATATATATAAAAACAGAGTTTAAAAATAAAGTATAGGTGTTTATTAACCAATGCTTAAAATAAATTGCATCTAAATAGCTGAAACATGCTACTTGTTTACATATCAAAATGGTAGTTGTCCCTGTCAGAATTACAAAGGGTAATGACTGTATTCTAATGTTTGATGTGGACACATTAACCATCCAAAAATTTCTCCAAATTCTTCTAGTGGACCTTAGAGTAAATCAAAACATCCTAATCCTGTCTGTCACCCTCTGTGCTGTAATTCCAGTTCCTAATGGAATTAGAAATTCCTAGTTTCCTAATGCTTAAATATTTTCTACAAAATTTTACTGTATCTAGACTTTGAGAGAAAAATGAAATACTAAAATAATACATCAAGCTCAAGATATTTTGAGATTCTTTTTCTTGAAAAGTTAGCTTCTCCAAGTGAGTCACATTCTGACTATTATACATATCTCAAACATTTACTGGATATTTGTGCATTGCATTACATCTTATACTGAGCTACTTCCTCAGATCCTGAGTTCATCTTAATCTTAATATGACTGTTCTCAGATACAAGCTTTCTGCTATTAAAGATTTCCCTTTAACAAAAGAAAAGCATGTTTGCTTTTCTGCTTGCTTACTTTCCCATTGCTCTCGATCCTATGATCTTTTTCTGATCCAAATAAGGGGGAAAAAAGCATTCTGTTGGGTTGCTGAGATGAATTTACTCTCCTTTTGGTCAGTTCCTCAACAGTCAGTTTAAGAAGTGTCAGAGTTGGCATACAGGAGGTGGAAGAATGTTGTAGAATTTCAGGAAATGCACAAGAGAACCTTGTGAAGACTAAAACCTCTGGTTTTGGCACCGGGAAGCTATTAAATGGACTCATCTGTATTGTTTGACCATGACCCTTTTTGCTAGGCAATGATTTCAATACTAACATAAATAAACATTTGTGGTGTGGTTCAGGCTTCTTGTTTGTTCTACCTGTGAGTTTAAAAGGGTCTCATAAATACACCCTTGATTTCATCAGACAGAAGAAAACTATCCACCAACAAATTCAGTATTTTGCCTTTCTGTCTGAAGATATTTATATTGTCATCTCTATTGTTCATTATCACTGTCATTCTCCTGAGAGGTTAGTGTCTTCACAAACTCCTTTGGACTCATTTAACACAAAAAAAAAGCATTTTCACCTCCACCTGTGCAATTATATTGGAGCATAATATACCTCAAATTATGAGGTCTATGTTTTAAAACAAAAACAAACAAACAAATCCAAAAAACCAAACAAAACCCCCCCAAAACAAAACCAAAAAACCAACCAACCAAAACAAAACAAAAAACAAACAAACACCTAAAATCAACCAACAAAGCAAAATTAATTTTCATTTTTTTTCAGAGTTCTGACTACCACTTGTGTCTGGCCATCTTATTCAAAGTGAGACTAAAAACGGAAATGTTGAGGGAGTGGGCTGCAGTGAAGGAGAAAGAGGAGTAGAAACTATTCCTATTCAAAATCCAAACCGGGCAAACTCACAGTGTTCCAGATCTTGGGTAGTCTTGGGTAGTATTAATGTCCAAATAAAAGTTGTGGCAAAGAGTTTAAGACAATACTCCAGTTGTATGTGGGATCTGGAGCTATGTGCTTCAATACACCAAATTAAAGACTCTCCTGGTCCAGTTAGTCATTTGTACCTCCACCTCTCTGCATTCAAAGAGATATAACAAAGAATGTACCAAAAAAATGTGTTCATCACCAAGTCATGTACAACTTCCTGATGTAGTTGTCTAGTTCAAAAAATAAATCATATTTGTTAGCTTCTATTTATCTAATTATGCTGTTAACAATAGCTAAATCCAAACTGTGTTTTTTTCAGACATAGGTGCCTGTATATGAAAAGAAAGTGGAAAAGGTATCTAATACAATTTTAGACAGTCCCATCAGTCAAAGTAAAAATGCTCATCATCCATACGGCTTTGGTATGGCACATTATTGCCAAGTTTAAAACATCTATTAATGCTTTATTTCATATTTTCCAGAGACATTTTTAAGGACATTGTTAAGAGGCATTGTAAAGTTGGCATTTGGACAATTTCGAGGATACTGCTTACATGCCTGGTCAGTTAGGTACTTTCCAAAGGCAAACAAGAAAGCTCATAAAGTGAACAACTGAAGCAATGTATAATGAGCTAAGAAAATTCATAGGGCATGTCAGGATTGTCTCTAGGACCCTTGAGTAAGATGTTGTTGTCAGCTGAAAATGAGCTGAGGCAATTCTGAGACCTGATTATTGAAGAGATACTTTAGAAGGTTGCAAGTTATCACCATACTTTTTTTTTCCAATCTATGCAAAATGCATTCATGCACTGGCACATGCACAGTGACTTGATACATCTGAAAGGAATACCATTGCCATAGGCAGCTGTCCATTACTTCTAGCCTTAAATAGCTAAGTACACTTCTATCCCTCTCTGCTGAAAGGTTGCTCATAATTGGAAAAGCAGAATGATGTGAAAAGAAGGGTTGGAGAGATAGGACTCACACCTGGAGCCTGAGCAGTTGGAAGACAACCAAGCTGGATTTGATCAATTTAATTACTGAGTTACTTATGTTTCATACTGGTATAAGGTGTGTTTGTTTCAAGAGTGATCAATGAGTTCTTGTTCAGTAAAAAAACCAGGAGCAATCATTACAGATGGAGCATTTTTACTTATAAAAAAACCTGAATCATCAGTCTTAAGGTTGGAAAAGACCTCCAAGATCATTGAGTCCAACCTTTGACTGAACACCATCACATTAACTAAACTATAGCACTAAAGTGCCACGTCCAGTCTTTTCTTGAACACCTCCAGGGATGGTGATTCCACTACTTCCCTGGGAAGCCTGTTCCAATGCTTAATCACCCTTTCAGTGAAGAAATTCTTCCTGATGTCAAAGCTGAATCTCCCTTGAAAAAGCTTCAGACCATTTCCTCTTGTCCTGTCACTAGTTGCCAGGGAGAAGAGGCTAATCCCCACCTCACTACAACCTCTTTTCAGGTGGTTGTAGAGAGCGATAAGGTCTCCCCTGAGCCTCTTTTACTCCAGGTTAAACAATACAATTCCCTAAGCTGCTCCTCATACGACTTACTCTCCAGACACTTCACCAGCTTTGTTGCCCTTCTCTGGACATGCTCAGCACCTCAGTGTCTTTCTTGAAGTGAGGGCCAGAGAACTGGACACAACACTTGAGGTGGGGCCTTACCACTTCTGAGTGTAGAGGAACAATCACTTCCCTAGTCCTGCTCACTACAATATTTGATACAGATCAGGATGTCATTATCCTTTTTGGCCACTTGGGCACACTGATGTCTCATGTACCGCCACTGTGGACCAGCACACCCAGTCCTTTTCTGATGGGCAGCTTTCCAACCACTCTTCCTCCATCCTGTAGAGATGCATGGGGCTGCTGTGAACAGTGTAGGACACTGCGCTTGGCCTTGCTGAATCTCATACCACTGACCTTAGTTTATCAATCCAGTCTGTCCAGATCCCTCTGTGGAGCTCTCTTACCTTCCAGCAGGTCAACACTGCTGCCCAACTTAGTGACACATGACTTAGTGAGTGCACTTGA
Source organism: Cephalopterus ornatus (assembly GCA_013396775.1). Lineage (NCBI taxonomy): Eukaryota > Metazoa > Chordata > Aves > Passeriformes > Cotingidae > Cephalopterus > Cephalopterus ornatus. Next base: position 24,676 of record VZRE01010878.1, read on the forward strand.
TCCCCTCATCCAGATCATCAGTAAAGATATTAAACAGGACTGGCTCCAGTACTGAGCCCCACGAAACACCACTTGTGACCAGATGCCAACTGGATGTAACTCCATTCAGCAGTTAGGCTACATCCACAGCCTTTACTTTATCCACTGGGCAGCTCATAAAACTTTGTTTACCTAGAGTACAAAGTCTTCAAATGTCTATTCCAAACAATAGAAGTCAACTGTAAACAATATGTTGCAAACAATGTTGTGACATATATTTGTTTGGGTTTGCTTTGCAATAAAAAACCAAACTGTCTATGGTTTAGCACCTCAGAACATATTTTATACATAAATAATAATAACCTAATTTTCACATTCCTGTCTGGAAATTTTGTTCCACCTCTGCGTTCCACCTCTGCCCCGGCAAAACAGGAACGAAGTTAACAGGAATCCCCGATAATGACAGATGTGTGTGTGAGGCCTCTGGTCACCAGCGTTCCTTGTCCACCAGTTTCGGTGACGTGTGTGTAAACACAAGTTAAAGAAAACCTCTCACAGGAGTATTGTAGTTTGGCAAAAATAAGTTTGGAGGAAACATTTCATATTACCATTTTATATTTTCCTTTATGCTAGCATTGCATGTTAGTATATCCCTCATGTATTTGATCACAACTGTTCAATTCTTTGTCAAAATCTATGAAATGACCAAGAGAAAAGAAAAATGGCATATAGGCTTTCAAGCCTTGCATGACAGCATGAAAAGCAGTGGGTGTTTCAGAAAGTCAGAATTCAGGTTTTGACTTTCATAGAGAAGAACTCCTCCCTCACAAGATGATGCCATTCACTTTATAGTTCAAATCCTCAGACATTGCTGGGGAAAAGAAGAACCGTGAAAAATGTGTGAAATAAATAATTAGCATGAAAGTAAGGAACAGTTCATAGGGTATAACATCTTCAGAAATAAGGTGCAAAACTCTTTTTCAGAAGGGTTAAAGGAAATAATGATCAGTGCTTTTCAAAGAAAACTGCTGGCTATTTTTCCTCTACTACTTAGAATTTTACTAACAAAAGATAATTAAAGAAAAAAGGATCTCAAGTTTTTATCTGAAAAAAAAAAAAAACCAAAATTTGATTATTTCCCATTAAAATCCCAAAGAACTTAATTGAAATGTACTTACTCTCCTTCAGAATTTGCATGGAGGAAAATGAGATCAGTTTAACTGCTATAAATGTTACAAAGGCAGAAGCTGAATTGGTTAAATCAGGTGGTTTATTGTCTTGCTTTAGAAATCATTTTAGGAAAAATGAGAAACAATACAAAATTATATTTCTATCTCAGCCTGAAAAATATGTGTTCCATAGCCTGTAACAGCTGATCTAGCTTCCTTAGAGAAATTATATGGCCTTCCTTTATGACTGTGAATACGATAATAAAGAATATCTCACATTTAATGAGAAAAAGGATAAAGCTTCAGGAAAGCTTTGAACACCATTGCATTTTTGTACCTTGTTATTTAAAAAAACCAATATAGGTCCTTTATACATTAAGCAAATCTTGCCAGAGGTTTTTGTGCAAAGAATGAATAGGCATAGTCTCAGAAATCAGGTGTAGGATCTGGATGACCAAGAAAGTCTCCAAGTCTTGAGCAGGATGACATTACCAGTTGGAAAAGAGCTAAAACAATACTGAGACTTCAACCCAGAAGAGATGCTAAAGAACTACAATTTTTTGCTATACTTAAAATTTATGTAAAATATATTGAGATGTTCTTAATAGAATTTCGCTGAAAGATGCAGTATAGGAGTGGAACGTGAGATTTTTTTTTAAGGAAGATAATATCATTTTAATGTGAACAACAGAAGGAGTTTAAGAACATTTTTACACATATTTCCTTAGTACTTAAAGACACTTAACAAACGTGAAATTTTCTAATTCTTCCTAGTATTTTATATTTTGCATTAGCAGTGCTACCACAGGACATCTAGTCCTGAGTACATTTTAAATAAGTCTTAAAATGCTACATTTTAAACATCAATTATTACAGCAATATAATCTTTCATGCAGAATCAGTTAATGCCATCATTGTGTGATTGAGCCCAAAACATTAAGGTGAAAGCAGATTGGCAGCATTTTTGCATAATATGCCTCTGCTTAAAATGTCATTCTGGATGGGGGAGAGGTGGGTGAGGAGGGGGTTAGGCAGATAAAAGGCCCATGAATCAAACTAGGAGGATTTGAAGCCCATTAAAAAAAAAAAAAGAACAGTCTTTTGATTTCCAAGTACAGAGCATTAGATTAGGTTGAGATCTTATTTCTTTTCTTTGCTTAGTTTAATCGATTGGCACATCAGTTTTGCTGAAAAAGACTAGAAATGTTTCACCATGTACTGATCTGTTATCCAAAAACAACACCTCACTAAATTAATTAAAAGTACAATAACAGTGCTTGGATAAGGTAATATAGACATATTATTATTCTTGTGTAACTAATTCTTTTCTCACATGAAACAGTGTTGAAGTAAAATGTTATAATTAGAAAGTTGCTCACCTGGTGATGATGATTAATTTTAATTGGTTAATTCTGTATTTGTAGAATTATTTTTTCTACAGAACAGATTTCAAATGTTTTAATTCAAAGTTCCTGAGCCATTTCCTATACATCTCTTAGTGAAATAATAGTATGTATGCCTTGTGTAGTTACAAATCTACATGACATGTTCCTTGAGCTATTCCATCTTTGTGAAATCGATACTTTCAATGATGTGCTGAAATGCAAACTAGATATGCTTCAATAGAGAGAGATAATCAGAGCTCTCTCGATCAGATAGGGGCGATATACCTATGTTGTGGAAATGTTATGACATATACTAGTAATTGTGAAAAATAATTTCTTATATTCCTGTACTCTTTTAAAATGTGTCTTGCTAAAACATGATATGCAGTTAACATGGGAGCCAGGAGTTCAGATTTATACAAGTTCTTGGCATTATCATAATAACTAACATTTAAGCAACTTTTTTTTTCCACGTTGTAAAAATATTATTGTTATTTGGTGAATATTTGGCTTACTATTTAAGTACACTCAAGAAACATGCTGATTTTTACATTTTCAGAAAAAATGATTATATCTTGCAGAGACAATAGAAATATAGAATTTCTTACTGAAAGGCAGAAATATTTGGTCATATAGAATGTGTTGTAAACAGTTGTCCTGAGTGGCCTAGGGGTGATATTTTTGAAATGCATACTTTTCAAGAAGAGCAACTAGAAAGATCAAAAAATGGACCAGGTTTGTATTATTCTTGCCATTCTTTGAAAGCCTTCTGGTTAAGATAACAGCGACCTGTAACCAAATATATTAGAATCAAGTAATAGATGTAGTGTGGTATTAAGATACAGATCTGATTCTCAAAGAAATTATGAAATATTAAGAGTAACATTTTCCCTGAAATACAGTAATAATAGGCAGAGAAGAGATATGGGTCAACTTCAGCCATAGTGATGCCAGCCAGAGATAAAGGTAATCTTCAGTGTTAGATTTCTGAGAGTAAAAAAATTGCTATACTGCTTCTGATTGCTTGTATGAATCAGGAAAGGGCCACAGACTTTGGCTTCTACTGTCTTTTCCCTATTCGTGTTGTTCTCCTTATCCAGCTAGGATAGATGCCACTAAAGTGAATTAATGGTGCTTCTCTTCAGAGGTACACCAGGATATAAAAGAAAAATCTACTACAGCTTTTCAAATTCAGTCCCCCTCGTGGCCAGAACACAAATTAATTAGTGCCCATCTCTGCTGAAAAAGAGAGTTAAAAAGCCACAGTCCAATGTTTTTCTTTTTAAAACTCTGTGACTGTTGTTCTGTATTGAAAAACAAATGAGGGAATGGTAGAATTCCAGAATGAATAAACAAGTTGATTTTTATCTTGTACACACTGGTTTCTCAGAAACTATTTTAGTAGAAGGTTTTATTTATTCATATGTTTTTGTATTTGCATGTTCTACGTCCTTGATTTTGCATGATAAACCCCACTAAAGTCATGAAAGAGATGAAACACCAAGAAGTCATAAAGTAAATGGTCCTGATTAACTCAAACTGGATGCTGCTGAAATTACATAAAAGTTGTCTAGTGACTTAGGGCTCTACTTTCTTTAACATCAGCAGCGGCACCAGAAGGGACAAGGGCTGAAAAACATTCAATTAGGCTTTGAATAACTCTTTCATGCTTATCAGAACTGAACTTGAACCTATTTGAGGTACATCCACTGGAAGAAATAAATCTGAAACCAGTGATAGAAGGAAACATCAGCCATTTTTGTAAGTAATAAAACAATGTTTTATTGCTACATTATTTAATTACCTTTTCCTGCAATAACACTGTACAAAAATCAATAAAAAACATTGTTCAGCTTTCACTACTTTTGAAATAAGAAAGAATTATATTCAATCTCCAATGGCTGCATGAATTGATGTTAATTCATTTCACAGCATTTGGTTGTTAGGCAAAAACTCGACTGCTCCCCTCTCCTGTCTGACATTTTCTGTTTAAACATGAATTGCTTTTTCCTTAATATCTTATGTAAGATAATTGTGCATTAAATGGCTTAGAAACGCGTAAATAGTTGACAGTGACCAGGAGGAGTTATTTTCAGTGGGCTTAACAGACTTTATCTGCACACATGATTTTTGATTACTATTGCTTTTACTGACGTTAATTATATTAATGGATGTAATCACAGAAATATTTTGTTTTCATTGAAATAGACAAAGCTGACAAATAACTACAGAGCTGCGACTTAACTGTTCAGATTCTTGTAAGCTCTCTGGGTTGTTGTTTTTTTTTCTTACAAAAAGCTTTGAGAAATGTTTCCCTTGTTCTTCCTATTACAGTTCTTTAATATTACTCTCAAATCCGATTTTAGGCACCTTCAATAAAGCTTACCGGCATTCATTTTAATAGTGTTGAGGCATTCTGGGCTTTGCTTATATTGTAAAATGCTGTACTTGATGCTGAAAGAACTAATATCCTTCTGTAATGACATACCATCAAGTAGGTTTGTCACTCTGGAACTACAAAAATATGAATTTAGAATGCAGATACACTGAGGACTGTCTGCTTCCAGCTAAAAAACACCATTTCAGATTGCAAGCATGTTTTATATCTGCAAAAATGCTGTGTCCTGAATCAAATGTAGAAGACTACAACACTTTATGTAAGCGATTTCATATTAGATATTTGATGTTGCTCTGACAGTTCTTAAGAGTAGAGGGAAGGCCTATACTATTGGTCAGAATGTGCCTATGGATAAAATGACAGCAATAAGACATAGTCTTATTTGAGAGTTTCTTAATGTGCTATCAGAAAGGAATAAATAGAGCACAATTGCTAAATCTACTTTTAAGAATACTAGCAATTTATTATTCAATCATATTTTTACCCTGTGAACTGGAATTTTAGGAAATAGAATTTGCCTATATGTCTCTGCTGATAGCAAGGCTTCCTTTTTTGTTTTATATTTGAAGGTTTGGTGGTACTTTTTTTAAATCCTGCTCTATGGCAGCAAAGAACACCAAAGTTTTATTAATATTAATACAAGATTCTATTTTTCAGGAAAGAATAATCTAGTAGACCCTTATTTACCTGAAACAAAGAAACAAGTTTTCCTTACATTTGAAATAAAAACCAATTTTTAAAAATGTTAAAACTACAAGGGAATCGGACCAGTCACATTTGCAAATTCTACTTATGAAATGGTTCCTTACACATTACAATACAGGAAAACTTGAACTTTGGAGAAAAAATCTGATTAATTTCATCACATACTAATGGTCATCATACTCAAAACCAGTACTATAGTTAACATAATTAAAGGCAAATTAAGATTGTAAAGACAACTCAGGAAATGCTGTTATTGAGGTTGTACTTGTTTCTTTGTTTTATGTGTGTGTTATGGTTGAGTTTTAATCATATGTTTTGTTCAGGTTTTTTCTTTACTGAAAGAAAGCTGGCCTGCAGTTCGTAAGTAACTGTTGTCCTTCTCCAATAGGTGGTCATACATTTCATTTGCTTCATTCTGATTCGGGGGGGGTATCAAGTATTATGCTTTGTTTCCTTTTTTTGTTTGGTTTGGGTTTTTTTGATTTTGTTTTTGTTTTTCCCATTTCCCCCCCCTCCTCTCCCCCTCCCCGAAATGCCTATTGTGCTCAGATGAGTGCTTGGCAACTAATTTATTCATAAAAATCATCCTTATGGCCTAAAAGGCCTATTTGTATGTCTTTTACAAATAAGAGCTGAAGAATAGCTACTAAAGGATGAAAACACCTTCTAGCTGAGATATGTAGCTGTGAATTCTTGGTCTTAAGGACTGATGATTTTGCCACAAGCTTGGAGCTCAGAAATTCGAAACCATGTAAGCTATGATTACCAATATTTATTTTATTTAAAGACTCCCTAGTAGATGTAGAAATAGAAAACTGCTACCGGGGAAGTGCTAGGTTTTTTTTGGAGCTTTTTCACTACCAATGACAATCTCTGTATGAAATGAGGCAAATCTCTACACAAAATAGTTATCAGGCAGTAGACTCAAACCATTCCCAAAACAAGTCTACCTGGTGTGTAACCAAGGAAAATAGAGCCAGATGAACTAAGATAGGGGAGAGTAGGAGTTACCATGCTACTTGGTATATATGGAAATTTGCAATAAGGAAGAAGTTTTTTTCCTCTCTCTCAAGAGTGCACTACTATGGAAGAAGGCCAGACTGAGCCCTTAGCTACAAAGGACCATTTTTTTACAAGAACTGTTTTTCAGATGATATAATTAAAGGTCACAAGACAACCTTCACGATTTTCTTTTTTTTCTGTCTTCCAGCCTCATTTATACCAAAGCTGTTCAGGTCACTGTTTTGAGATGGTGTTGTAGGAAGGTTTATATATCTTTGGTGTAATTGTGCATAGTAGTTGTCTAAAATTTCTCTGCTGGGAGTGTCATTTAAAAAGGTTACTGTGACATTTCCAAACGTGTGTCTTGTTAATAGGAATGAAACATGTTTGTTTCCCTTTTCATGCATATATATTGTGCACATGTATATATATGTTTATCTAGAACACACATACATACCTATACATATATATGGAATGTCAACGTTAGAAATAATATTTTCTTTAGATTCCATTTTGCCCTGAATGAATCGATAAAGAGTAGCAAGCAAACAATACTTCTCAAACATGAGTAATTTGGAGGAGAGACAGATGGACAACAGTTTCCTTTGAGTAATAGTTTTCATCAGCCTCTGAGTTATAAAACAAATTTTACCAACTTCTGTTACTAAATAAAGTGATGCTTATGGCAGCTAAATTAACTATATATCCTTGACTGTGTCTGATGGACTTTTATACAGAGTGAAATATTTTAAATAGAAATTTAAATTTAGTCACATTAAATCTAGTGTTTGTTAGCTGTTATGCCAGCAATGTCTTGAAAATGTACTCACTATATTTTCTTTGAATAAATTTGTATTTTGACCCCACTTATATTAAAGCACACCTGTAATGAAGGGAAGGTAAGTTTAGCTGAGTACAGGTGAAATAGAGTTTTTCTATCAATACCATCTAGCATGTTGTCGATTTACTTCTCTTCTGCTTCTGTTAGAACATTTTCTGGAAAATTATCCCACGATGATTCAGCAGTAGTTGCAGATATATAGAAAGAATGTAAAGGATTGTTGATCCGTTTGCACTGAGAATTATATGGTGGGATTTGGTTTTGATGGCAGGGGGGATGTCATAAAAATGAGAACATATTAATCATTGTACCAGAAGGTTTATTGAGCCTGTGTTTGATGGTGGCTAGCTGTGAGTGGTTAGGAAGAGTGTAAGCATAAAGTAAGCATGCAGTGATACTTACATATAGAATTTACTTCTATGATCACTGTCAATAAAAAATTCCAGGGCTTCTTATAACTTATATGGAGGAGCTTCTGAAACATTTCTTTGAACAATTTTGTAATCCATTTAAGCAATTAGCATCTACAAAATCTTGCAGCAATAACTCCACAACCTTAAGTGCCTTTTGTATCGGAAAAATAACTCTTTTTCTTCTTTTTGAATCTGGTATTTGTTGTTTTTACTAGAAGATTCCTGTTTCTATTATTGGAAAGCACAGTGAATAGTAGATCCTCCAACTCATTCATGTTTTCATAGTTACCTATTTTTTATCAGCTGGAGAATCCTAGCCTGCCTTATTGTTCTTTATAAAGAAATTATTTCCTGGCTTTGATCATCCCTTATCCTCTTTATCTTTGCTACATGGAGAATATCTTGTCTGGGGGAGAATATGCTAATGACAGCAATAAAATCTTCTATATACAGACATAGTCAGTAGCATAGGATTTTTTGTTCTTTCTAATAATTTTTAATATATTATTTCCTTTATTTGCTTAATACTGAGGAAAGGTTTTCACAAAATTAGCTATTATAAGTTCAAGACATCATTTGTTAATAACTCTGTTACATCATTCCATCTCTGCACATTCTTTTGAATGGCCTTTTTGTTAACTGGTCAAGCAATCTCAAATAAGCTGTCTTACCCCATTATTCACCTCCCTTTCCAGATCAGAAGTTCGGATCATGAAGAATTCCACTGCTGTCCTTCCTCTACTAGGATTATTGAATATTTTCTCTATTTGATTTTCTGTAGTTTGTTGAGAAGAAGACTTTTCAGCTTAATTTCTTTAGGAGTGTTGATCACAGACCTTGTCAAACATCTTTTGGGAAGCTAAACAGACTATGAAATCTGAAATTCCCTCCTCTATATGTAAAAATTGTGACTGTCTTGATTCATGGCATGTAAAGATAAGGGGTCAGATCTTCTGACTTTCTGTCCTTGTGAACAAGCAGATTACTGCACTACCCAGAAAGCAGTCAAAATTACAAAAATTCAGTACTTCTGTAATTGTTTACTCTTACAAAATTCATGTGGAGAGATACATAACAGAGATGTGCATTATGGTGGAGTATTCTTTATGCACCTATATAAAATACTTCAACGTTACTACGTAAATTAAAGTTTGTCAATAGTGTTATGACTTCCAAAACTTTTCAGGCATTACTGATTAATTGATTTCTTACATTTGCTGCACTTTCTGTGACTGTAGAGCTGCAAGTCATGTTACTTTGTCATCCTATAAACTGTTTGGAACACAAAAGGTACTTTCTAGATTTAACTGCTAACTTTCCTCTGTTCTTTTAATGAATATAATAAGTTAGAATTTGTTCTGTTTCCCTCAAAAGGTTTTGCCCAAAGTTTCCACACACAGTACCTAAACATGGGTGCAAATGTATTTAGAAAATGCTTTCCTTCCAACGCTTAATCAATAATCAAAATATTGTTTTGCAAATGTTAATGGAAATGTACAGAATTATTTTTCCAGGTATAAGTTCAAAATATAAATGATCTCTAGTTTGTAGTCAAAAATCAAAGATGGAGTGTTGCATATTTCTTTTCAAATAGATTTTTAATTTCATTGTTCACTAAAGTTGACATCAATTTAAAGGCAATGAATTTTCTCAGAAGTTAAATTTTTTTTTAATTTAAAAAAAAAAGAGAAACTCTCATTCAGAAAAAATGTTGGTTTAAAAACTGTCATTTTGGTTTCATGGTTGATTATATTCCTTTAAAATGAAAACAACAATAGCTGAGAAGAAGAAAAAACAAAAGAATTAAAAAAAAAATCTGCCCAGCTTATTGTATTTATGAATTCTGATGTTGTTATTTTTAGATTTTGCATCTTCTGTCACGTAGAAATGACTTTTCGGCCAGTTTAATCATATTAGTATAGAGTTTAAATAAGCCTCTGAAAAACTGGAGAGATATTTCGTTGCAAAAAAAAAATCATATTCACGTCTCCTTATATTTGCTATTACCTCCTTATGTTTACTATTTACATGATGGTTTTGGACATAATAGATAACACTGTTATGAATAAGTGAAATTGTTTTAGCATCTTGCGCATCTTGCTGTGAACAGATTACTGCTGGATGATTTCTGTGCTGTTCAAGCAATAGTGTTTGAAGGCATCAGGTAACTTTTATTGTCAGATCTCTAGTTCACTTATTTGACAAAATGTAAGGAAACCTAAACTCTATTGTTGATATTCCTATATCAGATGTATTTTACTAACTAGCTTCCTAAAAGATTAATTGATTTTTCTTTTCAGTATTTAATGATGTACCAAAAGAGAGTATTTACTTTTTCCCAAATGTTGGATGAACCTAGAGGAACACTATCAAAAATGTTATTTCTGATGAAGGGCTAACCAGTCTGAAGTAACTTGGAGCAACAAATGGGTTTGATTTTCTCCATCATTCATGATGGTCTTTGTGGGTCCCTTCCAACTCAGAATATTCTGTGATTCTGTGATTAGCATAACAAGCAGTGTGGTAGCCAATAACAAATGTTTTTGTAGTTAACCCAGTAGAAGCAAATTATAAGAACAGGTTTGAAGAAGAATAATGTAGCAAATTTGATTCTCTTTCTTTCAACTTTGTGTGACAAGTAGCATAAGAATAATTTAAAAAAATCATTATATAATTGATAAATAATTTGGCCTGGGAACAGTATCACATATGATTGAAGGACAAATTGTGAAAGTAAGATAGCTTGTAAGAGTGAATGAGTGAAAAACATCTGCACACACAGAGCTGGCAGCTGGTGAATATTGACCCGACCATGTGCAATGTGAGGATTTTGCTGGTTTAGGGACTTGTTTAATTCTCTGGGGTTTTTTACTCTGCTTAGACAGTTCCTGCTATCAACCTTTTCCCTGAAATTCCTACGAAATACTACTATTTTCATCGTTGTTTTTAACATAGGATCTTGTACACATCTGCCTCCATAAAATCCATTTTAAAAGAAAAAATATTTTTTTTTCTTGCAACAAACTCTAGGAACTCACTGTCTCATGGCGGTCCCGTGGCTGAAATAGTTTTGATATGCTTTTGAATTTTTAAACGATCAGAAGGTCTGTCTTGTAAGAAATTTGTAAGTTCCACCTGACATGCAAATTAATATATTAATTTGTTTTCTGTAGTCCTGTGATATTTTTGTCTTAAGAACATATAGAAAATTAATTCAGACTAAACAATATCAGGATCTTGTTTACTACATGTTGTTATGCTTTGTAAAGTTTCATACAATTTCATGTGGCCAGGCTTAGGAGGTGCTACTTGGGAAGCAAGTATTCTGTTTTACATTTTCTCCATTTTGAATTGTCTAGGAGTTTCACTTTCCAATTCCTTACTATTCTAAGGGTTTAAGAAGACACTGTAACAGTGCCCTTGATTGCTTTCTTCTCCCTTTCCATGACATATGATACTCATGGCATTTATCTTTTCCTATATGATCTTACATTTGACTAAGCTGTTATGACTCATCCATAGTGTATAAGACCTTGGAGAACATCGTGGACTATTCTGAGACTGCATGTAATGCTAAGGACCAGACCCAGTTGCTTAAGTAATACAGGTTCCAAAATAAATCAGATATGACAATGAATTATCACTTCCATAATGCATTTTCTAGTGATTTGTCTGCACAGGTGACTGCATGTTCATGTGCACACTTTCACAATGTTGAAGTGTTGTACAGTAAAATGGTATCTCTATTTATACAGTCAAATTCTACATGCAGAGTAGCATGTATAGGGCTGAAATGAAATCTAGGTTTTAGCTTTTCCTAAAATGTACTGGGGAATAAATCTCCAAGGATATGGCAACAAGTAAAAGAAATTTTCATTTATACAATTTATATAATAATGTTACTACTATGTTTATATACTGTTATATACTTTCACAATGTGATTCAGATTCTACTGAAGAGTTATAAAATAACTTCCTTAAACATAGTGATAGACAAATATTTCCATATAGTTATTATTTGAAAATTACTACTGTAATGCAAACCAAAACAATAGTCTTATTTGACATTTGCTGATAAGTATGAAGAATGAGAGAGCTACGTGCATTTGTTTTTTCTTTCTGGAAACAAACCAGAGATTTTTACTGAGTTATATCTGAAAGTGTTATCTGGACCTATTTAACCAAAATTTTGGTTTCAGCAAAGAGGTAAAAACTCAGCTGCTTTACAGCCTATTGTATTTTCTGTCCTACTACATAGTTGGTTAAATACATAGGGTGTCACTGATGTCAATGTTGCTGTAGATAGAAAATAGTTTTGAAAGAGTGTCTTTTGTCTATTAATGTTTTTAATGGATGAATATTCTTTGTTTGTTTCTTCCTATTACATGCTGTTAAAGGACTAATGGAGATTTGGAAGGAAAAAAAATTAGGTCCCATTCACTACATAATTATAAAGAACATCAACTGTTTGTATCACCTGTAAGACTTCTACAAAGCCTTGTCATTCTGATTATGTAAGGTGTTTCTTAATATTTTCAGAATCATTTTATATTAAGAATTATAAATAATCCCTAGTTAATGAAAATATTATTGAGTGAAATGAAGAAAAATCCATTATATTCACAGTTTCTTAATAGATCAAATAGTTTAACTTGATATCAAGTCAATAAAAATTTGATCTCCATTGCACTAAAATAGCTTGCATAATGGTACTGTATTCAGCTTTCAACTTCACTGGGTTTAATCAGTCCATTAAGGGGACTGAAATATCCAACCAAATGAGAATGCAGCATTCCACTTTTCAAAGGACTACTGTATTTACAATATATCTTATTTTTAAACCAGTAAGTAAAGAGAAACAGAGGAGGGATTATCCTTCAGATGTGTTTCTCCCACAGTAACATAAGACCTTATGACATCCTGGTTTTGCTCTGAAATTATTTAATCTCAGCAATGTTTCAAAATTGCAGTGTTTGTTTAGTATAAAATTTGGGTAACCAAAAGATTGAAAGAAAAAAGAGAAAAGAGACATTGTAAAATGTTTTTGGATACCTCCTTTGTTTTGTGATAAGTAAAGTATAATTTTGGTTACAGTTGGCTGGTTGGTCAGGTTTCTTTTTACTAGACTTTTCCAAGATATCCTAAAGCTCAGTAAATTGAGTGGGGGCTGTGTTAGTTTTACTGACAGTTTCCCAGTCCTCAGACTGACAGCTTTAAAGGAGATTACATTATCCTCAGGTGGTTGCAAAACAACACACAGTGGTTTGTCATCAAAGGATTTGTCTTTGGAAAATAGAGCTTAAAAATGATTAAACATTTTTACACTTGATTCATTGCAGTTACAGACTACCTCTGATGATGCAATTTTGATTCAAAATGGAGAACTATAGAATAAATAAACTGAGATTTTGAAACTAATTTTATGTGTTTGGATAGATTAGTTGTACAAGCATGTTTTTAAAATAAGGCAATTCAAGTTTAGATAAAATAGTAATTCTAGTAATTGATCTTTCTAGGCTAGAATATGATTAGTAGACTGCAAAAATTAAAAAAAAATTCTCTTAAACATTAAACTGTAAGAAGTAGCACTTTTGAGCAAACAAACAAGTCTATAACTTGATCCTCTCCCAGTGAGCACAAGCACTTCAGACTGTGTTGTATGTACGGTGAATAGTGCAGCACACAAGTACCAGCAGTTGGCTCTGCTGTCATTGGAGAAATTCCATGTTCTCTTCAAGCCTGAAATTCATGGCCAGAACAGGCAGGCAAGCAGCAACATAGTTGTAAAAACTGGTTTATTTTTTAAAAATAAATACAAAAATATAAATATAAAACATTGGCAGATAGAATTTGATGAAATGAAGTTGCACAAACTTTTTTTTTTAAACCAGCTGCATATTACACTTATTAACACCACGTGTACATTTTGTTTTATTTTAATGTACAGAACAGGACATATTGGATTTTTTCTTCTTTGCCATCTTAAAAGCTGCACTTGCAGGGATAGGACATGTACCTAACAGAAGCGGCTTGTACATGAGGTTGCTTAAGGGATTATCACCCTGTTCAAATTTCTGAAGGTAAGATATTGTTTATTTTACTTACTAAAATGGACAACACTGAATTTCCATAGCTTTGGCTCTTGGAAGTTGATTAAATAAAATGCTGTATATATTCCAAGTGGCATCCTACTAGAAAGAATGAATGACATTAATGGACAAGTTTAAAACAAATTTTAAAAGGAAACCATTGTGCTGAGTGGCAGGAAAAATTTCCTGAATGTTAAATACTGTTGAGTGCAGAAGGTGTCTGTAAAATTACTTCCACTCAAAGGAAAAAAAATGAAGCTACTGTAGGTTAAGAAGTGTCTTTGTCACTTTCTCCTCCACCGTACATCTCAGCTAGCTTATTAAACCGAGGGCCCCATTCTCGGAGGTAATCATAGTTTTGGTCTCCTTCGGTAGTACCTGACTCCAAGGAGCTCAAAGATTCAGCTATTGAATCGTTTCCTTCATAGGCATAGGTTGCAAGCGAGTCATACGGCGGTGCGGAAGGATCAGTATCATGCTCTTTTAGCCTTTGGTTAATGAAATCTCGGACATCTGTGTTGTCTGGTGCCGAAGGAGTCCTGCGTGGTACAAATAATGTTTCAGGGATAATGTCTCGTCGAAGCTTCTTATCTTCGATAGCTGCAGGATTCCTCAGTGTGCCAATATCAAAGGCTTGGGTGTCTTCCTCTCCACCGCCTTCATCATTATAACTCACAATGTTGTCTCTGATGTCCTCTTTAGAGAGGATCAAAGGCTCCTTCTTTCGTTGCCTCTTCAGAGCAGCAAATAGCACCACTATAACTTAAAGAAAGAAACAAAGAATGGGTAAAGATGTCTATTTAACAATTTCTTAGCAGTCAGTTCACCAGGTACAAGAACTACATTTCAGCTACGTTTCAGCAACTCATTTCTGTCTGATAACTGGATAAACACCTCTATCTGTCTTATGGTAGCACAGTAAGGTCTATATCAAAAAGTGCTATTTTGCACACCAATTATGTGCTCTGCTTTACAGGACCGCAAGCTTGTCTGCATGCTCCTTCTGTAACTGTAATGAGCTTTAAAATAGCCAGGTCTATTCTGAAGATATTTTCCCTTTTTCAAGCTCAAAGTACGCTGTTAAAAACTGGGTTTGAGGTGAATTATAGGTCATTAAGTGATACTCTGAAAACCACGAAATGGAGGGTTTACAATTTTTTTTTTTTATTACAGCACAGAAACCTATGGATAGACGGTGCTTAATATAAAAAAATACTGTTTACTGTCATATTATGTGTGAAGTATATGCTGTGTGTTGACTTTAGATAGTTTTTTAAATAAAAAGAGACATTTCCTCAAGTAAAATTTAAAATGAAAGACATGAAAGCAGTTTTTGATTATACTATTCCTCCCCTCTGATATTTCTTTTTTTGGACAAGTTAACAAAACAACATAAATGAGCTTCTGTTTGCACACTGATAGTTTTACCAGTCTGGGACTTGAATTCTTATTTACAGTGTCCAATTAACAGAAAAACTGGGTTTGCCTTTGTTTTTTTTTCCTGTCGTTTCAAGCTGCAGTTAAATTCTTCTTGCAAAATCCATGATCACTGATTTTATCAACCCGCATAGCTTTGTAAAATGAATCAGGCCTGAAATATTTGGTCCTGGGTGGGGGAAGATGCACTTCTTTTCTTACCTAGCAGGATAATGATGCAGAGGAGAATGGCAACCAGTGCCCCTGTGCTGAGGCCAGCAGGGAGGAGCAAGGCCTCAGCACTGCAGGACTGCATGTTCCCCTGGCTGTCACAGGCACACACTCGAATGGTCAGCGTGCCCGTGCTGCTCTGGATAGGGTAGTCATTGTCCGATATCACCACTGGTAGAAGGTAAGTACTTATTTCATGTCGACTAAAGCCATTCCGTCTTGTCAAAATTCTGGCAGTGTTATCTAGATTGATTAAAATATATATAGTAGACTATATGAACATAAAACGTATCATTTATAGTAGATGCAAACCACTATATTTTACATCAGCAGTAGCATTTTGGAATAGTTCCTGATATCATGGTGATATCTCTCTTTTTCTAACAGTGTTCCCATTTGATCAGAAAGCTATTTATAATTTTTTAGGTACATCTGGCCTGCTTCTCCATGCCTCTGCACCACTTTTGCGTGTGATTTGAAAAGAGGATTTCTCAAAGCTTAAAATGTTTTATAGATTAATGCATGTGGTGCGTGACACAGTTGTAGTTCAGGGCTGAAGCCCTGAAATGCAGCGGCCAACTGAGAAAAAATAACCTTCCACTTCATCCAGTTCAACAAGCACCCTGCTCTGAAAGATTCTTTCTATGGATCATCTGTGACAACACCCACGGGAATGCTATCTGTCAACTCAGTATGAGATTTGCTACACCAAAACACTTTCAACACACTGTAGAACAATGAATTATGTACCTTAGCCCATGGAGTAGATATTTTTTTTTTATAGAAATTGTCTTAGGAATTCAGAAAATGTGAAAGACAGTAGGTTTACCTCCAGATTTTTGACAAGTGAACTTACTAAACTGTATCTTGTAGCAGACAAATCTTAGCTGTATGCAGTATACTTCAGCATCAAAAGCTGTTCATTGAGCACTCAGAGGGAAGGAAAGGAAGAGAAGGAGTGAATAACAGGGAGACTATTTCTTCTATTGTTAGAGCCACAACATGAGAGTGTCAGCCAACACCAGAGTTGTTAACTTTTTAGTCCAAAAAAGAGAAAATAAATGTTTAGTCTCCACTAAAAAGAAAATTTAATTTTCATTGTATTTTTGGACTGCTTCAGCTCAGTGGTTAGCTATCCTGACAGCCAACTTCAGGCTGAATGAAAATAACCCATGTGCAAAAAGAAAGAAAATCATTGCAAACAGCAAAGAAAGAGCAAGATCTATACCTCTCTGAACTCAGGACCTAGTCACCAGGATATAATATTGGTTTAAAATATTAAATTTTTCATAGACTTCAAGATGTGAAATACAAAGTTTTCCTTTATTGCTTCCCTCCTTTGGTTTTATGTATCTTTATGCTATTTTTTTTCACTTAACATCAAAAATTATGCATCTGATGGATCTTTAAATACCTCTCCTGCTGGGGATTTTATAAGATACCCAAAGTATTTGCTTTCAAGTCTTCACTTTCCCTGCTGTTAGAATTCTTTTTTTCCTGCTGTTGTTTGCAGCCTATTACTTCCTGAAATCTTCATCAGGATTATTCCCATTGTCTTTATGCCTTCAACACATTTGAAGACTGATACCATGTACCCCTTGATTTATTTCTTCTGTAATCTAGAGTCCTCTCATATAGTCATACTTATAAAGAAGGCCGAAATGCATAGTCCTCCTTCCCCAAAAGAAGCTCCTGAAAATTTTCTCTGATAAAGGCAGATTGACAAAGGATCAAAAGAAAAGCCAAAGTGGCTATGCTCTCAAAACCATTATTTACATTAATGATCAGAAAGAAGTAAAACAGAAGGCCAAGGGAACCAGAACTATGTGACAGAAGGCTAAAGTGAAAAATCTCAACTTGCCAGCTGAAGGCATTTTTGAAAATTTTTTTTTTTCTCCTTTAGTCATGCTTTTCATGTATCTCTCATTGCAATATATTGCTATAATGATTTTGTTTATAATTTGTTTTGTCACGTTTTTGCCTCCCTTAAACAGATAAAACTGTAGACGTCCTAAACCTTAAACATTCAGGTAAAGTATTTTTCTTGCTAGCAGCAACCTTCACAGCTTCTCTACTGACTGATAGACATCAAAAGCACATACATTTCAGGAATGTAGTGGGACAGCAAAGATAAAGCTCCTTGCTTGAAACAGGCATGAATTTTACCTTCATTATCCTGAACAGTGAAGTTGGGGTTAACAGCAGCTAAACTGAAGAAAAATTTTTGTCCACCAAGAGGGTCATCTTTGTCTACTGCACTTATGGTTTGAATAAGCTGCAGGAAAAAAAGCAAGCAAACAAACAACAAAAAAACCCCAAATACATCTAGGTTTTTGATACAGCTGTCTGATCAAAGAAGATAAAAACGTTCAAATAACAATATTCAAATATATTGATTTAACACTTAATATATTAACTGAACAAATATTAAACAAGTGTACTATGTAATTTTTTCCCACAAGAACATCTTTATCTTCATGTAGTACATGTACACCCATATTTTTGTAGCTGCATGTGGACAAAACTTGCTAAAAATAGTTTCAGCTGTAGCCTAAGTAGTTTTTATTTTTCATCTCTGATTCATCATTTTAAATTCAAATCATAACCTAAGACAGTAATTCACAGGAATTTTTCTGTTTTTGTGATAAAAATGGCATTTTATCAAACAGATATTTCTGATAGGGAAGTTAAAGTTTCAAATCAAATTTCAAAATTAAAACATTAGTTTCTAAACATAATTTTTCTATTTATTAGTATAGCAAAACGCACCAATATGATTCCTGAGATGAAAAATGTCAGTTAGATTATACACATATTTCAAGTCTTATAAAACGTAGCACGTTCTAGAGATGCATCACCTCAGAGTGGGACAAGTATCTGGTGTCAGACTCTCAGAGTAAGCTCCATCAGGTCAGTTCAATACTGGCACTGAGTATTTTCTCCAATGCCTACCAAAAATTATGCTTATTTTTGGGAAAGTAATGACAAGCCCTTTATCAGCATTTGTTTATCTGTCAGGTAAGTGAATGTTTGGCTTTTTTCACTGAATTTTCTGTATCTAAGGAAGGAAAAATATTGTTTCCCAAACAAAATACATTTTGGCATATTTATTGCTTAATTTCAGACTGGGGCTTTTTTTTATACCACAGCAATAAAAAATGAACTTATGGCTGGATTTTTGTGCATGCATGCTTGAATGTTCAGTTATGTTCTTAAGTTTAACTTCCAAAAATAGATTAATCTTTAGTCTAGGTCATTTTTCTTCTTCACTTCTTATCCATCATTTTAAATTGCACTGATTTTTCAACCATGGAATTACATCTAATTTTTAACACTACTCATTCCCTGTGGCATACTTGTTAAACTCTGTTTGTTTTTCCTCTTCCAGTTCTTTCGAATACAGCCATTTCTCTTCATATCACAGCTTTTGTCAGGTCTGATCATCTTTACCATCAACAACTGCAATGTACTCCTGTTTGCCTTAACAAATGCATGACTAACTCCCAACTTCTCTGTTGTCCATCCAGAAAACAGCAATAAATTTCTTCATGAGGCAAGGATCGGATTTCTTTTAATATAGCAGCTTCCTTGCTTTCTCAACTGGAGTTTTGTCTTTCTCTAAATCTTTTTTCTTACATGATCCTCCAATAACTTACAAAATGAACAAAACTGATAATCCAAGCATAGAATAGTATTTATTTTTCAAGAATGAATATTTTAATTATTTAGTGAGTAATTAGGGTATAAATCTTGAGCGGTATGAACAAAATTAAATCAAGAGAACACTAGTCCATTTTACTTCATGAGAAGAGACCATGAATACAGTCAGTTTTTGGTGTTAGGCTGATGAAAATAAACTGATTTCCAGCGTGTCTATACTTGTGGTTTAAAAAGAGTATGTAGAATTGAAATAATTGTATTGCACAGTTTGAAAACTACTTCCTGATAATATTTATTATTTAACATAATATTATATTTATTAATGTGATATATCCTGTTTTACACATCGTTTCAAACAGTGGTTTTTCCTTTTAGACCTGTCAGCCATGGGAAACCCTTGTCACACCCACTGTAAGTTGATTCTTCCTGCTGTCAATTCTGCAAAGCAGTAGCTGCAGAGAAGCCAAGGATGTTACTCTGTTTGATAACAGTCAGGAAATTAGGTAGTCACGAGGGTTGTTAGCCACTAAAACACTGATTACAGAGTGGAAACAAGTTTGCTGTATGGTCTGCTTATTCTAACAAAATTCATCTTTCTGCTTGGTAGGTCGTCTTTGAGCATTAGCTCTATCAACTGTTTAAGTAAATGCGCTGTAGTGTTTTTTTTTTTAAATACACTATATATTTGCTTTTAAATGCAGTACAAAGAACAGATAATGTGCTATTAATGAAAAAAAAAAGCTGAACACTTTAGAAATTGTGTATCAATTTGCAGTTCAAAAATTTTCTCTTCCCAGAGTAAAAAAAGTAAAACTTTGAGAGTTTTTGAAAAAGGTAAGGCAAAAGGAAAATTCTGATACTAGTAAAACCACTGCAAGGTATCGGATCTATGGAAATATACTGAAAAAAACTAGCGTAAGAATTAATCAGGGGACCTGGAAAAGAAAGAGAAAAAAGTTTCAAGTAAAATGACCACAAATTGTAGTATGTCAAAAGAAAAGAGAGAGATGCAATAAACACAGATAAAATAAGGCTTCAAAATTGAAGGATATAAGAAAGTTCTATAAAAACATCTAAAAAATAAGAAGGGAAATTGAATGCTAGAAAATGAAATCTCAAGGAATTTAGTTTTTCAGTAGGTATAAATTTTAGCCATTTTTAGAAAGACACCTGGTGAATATAACAAGAAAATTGCTGGAAATATAAAGATACCAAAAGCCATGTTTAAGAAAGGTTATAGTGAGAAAAGCATCCCTGATGAAGACTGTTATATGGGTCAGATGAGTTGATATAAAGAGAAGCAACATAAAAAGAAATAATTCAAAAAACCTAGTGTGTTTATATAATCTATGCTGAGTTAAGTTATAGGAAAAAATAATAAATAATTCGTATTTTAAAATGTCTCTGAAAGAGAATCCATTATAAGCTAGACCTCTTTATACAACATGGGGACATGTGAACAGAAGAGTAGACAGATTTAGTAAAATGAAGGCTAATAACAGCAAGATTGTAACAAGTGTGCTAGGAGACCCATACACATGGAAATACATCTTTACTCACTACTGTTGTGGGTTTGAAAGCTGCAGAGAGCCATGTTGTTTAACTACTCCTACCTCTGGTCCATGGAGGTAGTCCTTCAGAAAAGAACACAAATGACCAGAATGCCACTAGGCACCCCTTGTTGGTACAGGTCTGTTAACACAATGCCATATGTGGTTTGGTATATTTTAGGTATATAACCCTCCCAGACACACATGGGGAGTCACAATGACCCAGAGTAGAAGATGGTGAATGGCCAAAGGGAAATGTAAGAAAATTAAGCAGTTTCCCATTTAAACATCACAATATAGTTGTCTCAGGTGCAGATGCCCCCAGTGCCGGCAACAGGGGTCTGCCAGTGCGGCCCCTGGGTGGGGACCCCAGCGCAGGGCACGGCTGAGCCCCTCAGCCACGGGCGGGCGGGCAGAGCCCCGGGGAAAGCCTGGGCAAGGGAGGGCAAAACGCTGCCCGGCAGCCAGGGCTGAGAGAGGGGAACCGGGTGAGAAACAGCCCTGCGAGCCCCGAGGGCAGAGCGGGAGGAGGAGAGGAGGGCAGGAGAGACCCTGTCAGGGACGGGCCTGCGGCCTTGGGAGAGATCCCAGTGGGATAGGTGTTTCCCTGCAGACCTGGAGGTGACCCCATGGTGCAGGAGATTTATCCTGAAAGACTGCCATCCATGGGGAATACTCAGACTGGAACAGGAAAAAGAATGAGGAGGAAGAAGTGTCAGAGATGAGAAGGTAGAGGAGTCAGTAGTGAAGGGATGAAGGTGAACCTGGGAAGAAAGTGGGATGAAGGGAAAGTGTTTCTTTTCTTTTGTATTTGTTTTTCACCATCCTACCCTATTTTTATGTGACAGTGTATTAATTTTCCCCAAGTTGAGTCTATTTTGCCAGTGATGGAAATTGGTAAGTCTGTTTTTGTCTCAAGCCATTTCCTTTTTCATATTTTCTCCTCCTATACTGTTGAGGAGGGAGGAAGTGGCTGGGTGGGCACCTGGAAGCTGTCCAAGGTCAGCTCCTGCCTTCTTTTCTTTTTGCAGGTCATTTGCCAAGAGAGAAGAAGGACATCTCTTCTGACCTTTACTATAGGGAAAAAAAATATATAGAAAAATCATACTCAGTTTCCATGCAAAATCTCTCTAAAGCAGGACTGACTTCTGCCTTCTACACTGCTTCCTATCTTTTACACTAGAGGATCTTTGGAGGCTGACTGCTGAGCTGCCAGACGTGTGACAGCTGGGAGCTGACAAAACCAGTGGGATTCCATCTGTCCAGATGCCCAGCTCCTAGCTCTTCTCACCTGGGGGTGGAGGGCAGCTGAACTTCTTTGGTTACGGAGCTGCAGCAGTCTGAGCATGTCGCTGCTTTCTTTCCCTGACCTCCTACTGAGTCAGCCTTGTACAGCTCACATGAATGCCTGTGTCCTCTTTATGCCACCACACCAAGACTGTCCTCATTTTCAGGGGGTCGAAAGAACAGCAACCACCAAAATAGCATTCTGCCAGAGGTGCTGCTTGAGCTTTTTGAGATAGGATATTCACATTGTTTGTAAGGTCACAGTATGAACTGACATCAGCAGTAATAGCAAGCAGGAAAACGATCACAGGCCCTTTGAGTCATTCAGACTACAAAAGTCACATTTCTCTCTTGCTGTATATTTGCATATGTGTGTATATACATGTATACACATGCACATCTATTCTATATATAGTGTGTGTATCTATATGTGTAAGTGTATATATATATATATATTACTTAGGCTTCTGTATAAATCAAGTAAATGCAAAACTATAATATTCATTAAAATGTCTGTCTTCAGTAGATAGGAAATATTTAAATGAATACCACAGAATCTGCGACTGATGAAGCATCGTTAGTTTCAGTGACCTAATGGAAGATACAAATTTGATCATGGATCAAAAGTAATTACGAAGAGCTGAAAGGAAAGAAAAATAGCATAAATGTGGGAGGAATCAAACTTAGAGAACCATGTTCAGCTGGGATTGATTAGATTCAGTCTCTCAGGACAGACTGAATTCGAAAATAACAAGTCTTATTTATGATCTACCAGTAAACAAGAAGAATATAATTACATTCAAATAGATTATTCATGTTATCCAGCATTGTATTTTTTCTCTTCCTGTGAATTGCTTTCTTTAAGCCATCATTTGCAATTCAGATTTCTTAAAAAATGTTTATATCAATGGCCATTTTAGTAAATTTGGCAGGATTTTTTTTTTTTATAAAGACACTATTGAGCTCTGTAACAATTTAAATAAACATTTGTGGGTGCATACACTTATTTAGCTTCTCATTTATTAGTCATAAATGATTAGTGTTATTTTATTCAACTTTTTAACTGACAGCCTATTCTGCCTGTAAACAGAAAAACAATGCAATGTAGAAATACCTTTTCTATTTACTTTTAAGTTATACTGACCTCAATAATCTAGATAGCAGAGAACAGAGTTCCTCAAAATACATTCGTGTGGAAACATAATTGTTCTACCAACATTTTCTGTACCCCTCATTATTAGTATCCTGTACATAACAAATTCTGAAATCTCAGGTGAGTAAAATTTTTGGATTAATGCATTTAGACTTTTTTTTTTTTTAACCCAGGATTTTTTTTAGTGAAACTGGAAGAGGAAAATTCAGTGTTCTTGTTTTCCAATTCTTAACCCATATGTCATATTGAAAATTATTAAAATATTATTTTAGTATTTATAGAAGACAATACAACTCTCAAAAATTCTATGTTTTTAGCCACTGATTTCCCTTTATCTAACAGCTTGAATTCTCTTACAACTGTCAAACCAGACAAATGCCCTTGCTCAGTACCTTTAGATATTTTATGCATAATAGATTTGGGCCTTAAATCTTTTGTTCTAATTTCCAACTGATGTCACTTTGGAATGAAGAAAGGCAACCTGAATGTGAAATTTGTAATACAACCTGAATGCTGTACCTGGGGGACTCATACAGTTAAGATAAGCTGGCACTTCTCCCACATTCTATTCAAAGGTACTGCAATAGTTGCACTGAGGTACTACTGCTACCATTTTAAAGGCTTTATTGTTGGCTGATTGTGCTCTGGGACATGTAATAGGAAAACATTTTTTTTTAACAGTTCTAATAAGGAGCTGTCTATCAGGAATTAGATATTAAGTAGTGCAGTCATTTCACTTAATTGAAGTACACGTTGTGTAGCCTCTAAGGGGCAAACCAAAATATTATGTTACCAGTTTAAAGATGTATGTTTTTTGGGTTTTTTTTGACTTTTCAGAACATTTTGATATGATAATGAATGATAACTCTAACAATTAAAAAAAAAAGTGTGGCAGACATAATTGTTTGTAATCACCATCAGCGTGGTGATTTTTGCTGTTTGAGAGTTATTGAAAATATAGATAAAAATTTTTAGTAGTTACATATAGTGTTTTACTTTGTAAAATTAATGGCAAAGCAAATTATGACCATGTGTCTAGGACACATCTAGTCCGGATTTAACAGTAGTACAGGGCTAGGTAAAGAAAACTGATGCTGTTGTAATATATTGAGATTGCACTCTAAGCCTCACCTAGAGAACTACTTTGCTTTCATTTTTAACATTTCAGAAACTATTTCAGATATGATTTTTCCCATGCATCAGGCAAGAATGATCTACAGCTGCATGCTGTAGCAAAACTGGATAGTAGGTAGTGTTTATCAGAGGCATACCTGTCCAGCTCTTGCATTTTCACAGACAAAAGTATCGTAGAATACAGCAAACTGTGGAGCATTGTCATTAACATCCAAAATTCTTACATAAACAGGAACACGTGCAGTGTCTTTGGGGTTGTCTGACAGCAGAAGGGAGAAGAAAAATGAGATTATTTTCTTACTAAGAATTTTCTGTTTTCTTCCAAATTTCTTGAACAATATTCTTGCAAGATTAGGTTTGAATCTGGTCAAATACAAAGTGGTAACAGGTAAGAATCAGGCCTTCTGAAAAATAAGGAAATTATTTGTTTGGAGTAAATAAAGTATTAGTATCTAGTGAGCAATTAAGGTTTTACATGAATATCGGGGCTGCAAATGTTAATCTATTCAAATTTACTATATTAAAGTATGCCACTACTATCAAAACAAATTTGATTATTTGGTGGGCTCAAGGTCTGATAAGGTTTGATCTTTAATTTTACAATTATTTGTGCTCTGGTTTCTTTTACAGAGAGAAGACATTACTGACTTTGTGCATTATGTTGGGTTTTGCTGGGATATAGTTAATTTAGTCAATGACATGCATATATATTTTGAACATTTTTCAAGCCTGATTTTCCTCTCTCGTGCCTAATGAAATTCCAACAAAACAGATTAAAGTAAACCCCCAAAAGAATCTGCAGCAGAATTTATTAAAATGAGAGTTTATATGTTTAAATTTCCTTAAAAAATATGAAGGTAGATTTTAAGACATCAGGTTAAGAAAAAAGAATAGTAACCTTCCCCTTGCCAAATGCCAAAACCCTATTATTATTTAGAGTGCTCTTTTATTAGTATGGGTTAGTTCAGGAATACAAATGTCCCTGTTCTCACTTGCCATACAAAGAATGTGAAATAATACCTGAGTGTAAAAAAATGCAGCTGTTTCTTGAAATTCTGCTGGATGGTTGCTAAGTACTAAATGATTTTGCAACATCAATGGAATGGGATAAGTAACAACAGTGAGAGATAATTACAAATTACTGATTCCCTCCACCCCCTTTTATTCTGCTTCAAATAAAACAGTAAACATTTAGGGGCAGCTGGAATTATGTTCATGTGTTATCAGTAACGCCTTTGCTAAAGAGTACAATGAGGATCTTTTTGACATCCTGAATTGTTTAAAATGCCAGGTTTAGGAAACAGTTTTTCATAGCCTTTTGCATGTTTGTACTAACTTTTCAAATAATTTCTAATCTTAACACTGCTTTCCTATTTTGTAATGGGTAAAATATTTAAAGATTTAAAGACCTAAATCTCTCCCTTAACTTCTTTCTCCAAAACTAACACACCCCTTTGGAGAATGCTAGATACTCCCAATATGTCCAGAATGTAAATTTGCTCTAAGTTTCATGACAAGGAAATAAGTTGAGATATAACTATACAAAGAGGCAAAGCTTTTTCATTATATAAATCTGAAAAGTATTTGCGCAACCTTGGACAGCACTCTGAATGATTGCAAGCCTGGGTCAGTGCATCACAAGAAAAAAAAAGGCTTTAAAAAAAAAAGTGTAGTTGTTCGGGGTTTTTTTTTGGTTTTGGGTTTTTGTTTGTTTGTTTTGGAGGGTTTTGTTTTGGGGGGGTTTGTTTGTTTGGTTTTTTGTTTTTGTTGTTGTTGGTTTTTTTAACAGAGTGTTTAATTGGCAGGGCACAATGTTCCATTTAGTTCTCTGCAGTGTAGCTCTTGCCAGCCACGTTTCACTACTGATCAGTATTTTTTTATTTTTTTTTTCGACTGACATAAAGTTAACCCTAACAAATAAGTGGCCTTGAAAACAAGTGTTTATTAGTAGTAGCTGATTTCAAAGGTCAGACCTTCGTCCTTTAGAAAATTTTCTGTCCATTGATTAGACCTAATCTCAATAATGTAGCAGGCTTAGGAGGACCTCTGCTTTTCTCTTTGTACTGTTAACAAGAAAATATCTAGAGAGAGATGATTTAAATAGTCCAAGAAATGCTACAGTTCAGGATTAAATTGAACAGAACTTCTAAGATATATTGATTCCAAGAGCTGTAGGTGTAGATACCATAGGAAGAGATAATGAAAGTATTTTTAAGGAAATTAAGAAAACAATAGAGACAAAAACATAGATTACCATTCTAAACTCTGGTATTTTAACAGCAAAAATCATGTTATAGTCCTCCAAGAAAAGGAAGAAAAAAGAATTACTTCAGTGATATTATTTAATTTGGTATGTTTGAGAAATAACTTGGACATTAAAGGTCAGTGATGAAAGTAGATGAGGAAAAAAGCAGTGAGGAAACAGCCATTGTTAGCTTCCCACAATTTGCTTTTCCAGAACATCTAGTAGAAAGGGGCAGGGGGTAAGGAAGGAAGGGTTTTTCTCCTCACAAAGTCACAGGTGTAACTTTACAAGCTAAGGAAAACTGAAAGGAAAAAGAAAAAGCGAATTGGCTTACTGATCTCAGATGCTATAACACTAAGATTGTGCCATTGTGATATTTCACGGTCAAGTGGCTTAGAAGTATAGATGGACCCGTTTCCAGAATGAATGTTAAATATCCTGTCAAGGTCAGTGTGACGATCCAGAGAAAACCTAAATATGACAAAGAAATAAAAAATGTTGTCAAAATTATGGAAAATGGAAGAAAGCATATATTTCACAATTCAATATAGGTTTTACGTTCTATATGTTACATTACAAAGGTTAGTTTTGAAATTACATATATTTAGTTTCTATAAACACTTCTGAAAATTCTCAATGTTAGCTCCATAGAAAAAGGAATGAAAATGGGAAGAATGGCAAAAATATGATGCAATAGTGTAATATTTGATAATCAGAGCTTTTACAGACATATATGAGAATTGTAAAAAAAGGTCAGAATTTCAGTATAATAATTAAAGAATTATTTTAATCTTGAAAGGAAAGTTGTCTTTGATATACTGTTTTTTTTTCAGACCGAGACTGACAGTAATTTATGAGCTTTTCAAAAGTATTGCTGTAAGTTTAGCTTCTACACTTCAGGATATAATAATTCACTAGAGATCAAGTTAAAAAAATCTTTATGCAGAACTTCCATAAGGAGATGTTAAAGGACCTTCTATATTGCTGTACTTGTTATAATTCTGCAGGCAAAACATCTCCTAACATAATATGCCAGTGTCAAACTAGTATCAGAGAATTGCTCTTTCCTCCATTTTTTTTCCTAATATTTAACACTGCTTTCAATTAGGATTGAACCTTTGATGTGGAATTTAATGTAGGATTTTGCCAAATATGGAACATTTATCAGTGTATGTGGCAGAATTGGGCCAAATTTTTAAAAAAGGTAGCTAGTACAATTGTACAGTGCAATAAAAACAGTTGTTCATGATTCTATAAAATTTTGAGTGATAGTTCATCAAGTGTATCTGGTTTCACTTACAGTACTTAACTAAACTGAGCCAAATAAAAAAATGCTATGATAGGAAAATAATATTTATATAGTTTTGGTGGTTACTGTTTGCTCATTCTACCAGATATAATAGAAGTAAATATGTAAAACAAACAAATAAAACTCCAACAAACAAGTCAACACCAAAATGAATACAAAAACAAAACAAAAGAAAATTAGAACAAAGAAGACATCGGAAAGTGCAACAAAGACTTGTTCAAATTATTTTTTTTTACTGCTAGCTTACTGTAATAACAGAATGAAATAGAAACCTGCTGTTTTGCAGCGAAATTATATTTAAGACTATTTGGCTTATATAATAAGCATTTCATTTTACTTCATCCACGGTATTAATTTTATTGAAGACAAGAACTTACATCATCAACACTCTACCTACCAGTTTTTCAATAGGCAGTGATCACTTCTCTAGCTAACAAAATCTATTCTACATTGTTTCATTAAAACATGAGGTAAGCACATATTTTTACCCCATCATATTACTTCTAATGGCTTTAAAATGATACCAAAATTATTATTTCCAGAAAATACCTTCATATTCATTGAAGAGAAATCGAGATTAGTGCAACAGGAAGCTATTTGCACTCAATTTACAGGAAGCCTAAATTATATGTATTTTAAAATAAACAGGTAAACAGGAAAAAAACGCTAAACACAAACTCCGAATCAATTCCACATCTTAAATATTTGATTTTTTTTTTAAATAACAGTGTTAAAGTATCATAGAAACTGCTCTAATTTCAACATATGACAACCTTCAGACTACATTAGTTTAAATGTTAGCTGTTCAATTCTGGAATAAACATATTATACTTTGTATTTGGTATTGATCTTATAAGAAATAAAAGCTTGTAAAAACTTATCCTAGGTAGTTATTCTTTGAACGAATATATAAGGTTGCTTTGAAAGTTGAGGAACAGAACAAATGCCATTCAAATTCTTTTAAAATTCTTATTTTCAAATAGATAACATTAAATGAAAGCTGAAATACTGTATAGTGAATAACAATATCACATATATCTTTGATTTTTTTCTTCAAGAGAACTAAATCTAGGTTCAGTGGTCCCTTTCAACTTTTTAGAAATTTCTTTGCTCTTATAACTATTGGTTTTCTCCACCTTCCTCTTCTAAATTATTTCCAATGGGAGAATGAAAAAAACCTCAACAGGATGTAAAAAAAAAATAAATAAAAAATAATCTTTAGCTTACTAGTCTATGTAAATATTAGTTGTGAGGGAAATGCCTACAACAGTTCTTCAATTCAAGTTGCATCAGATACAAAACCAGCAAAAGCTCTAAGTTTGTTCTTTTTCAGTCACAATTAGGATAGTATAATTACTAAAATTGGCAGTTGTCTTATGTAATTAGAGTAGATAAAGTTGCAGTGTTAAGTTATTTATATATTCTTAAATTTTAGAGGTGTGCTGTTATGTCTTATCTTTTCCATACACATGAATCACCAGAGGAGAAAATAAGATTCATTTTCACTTTCTAATCCACCTGGGCCTTATGAAGAAACATGCGGCAACTGACTATAAAGTCGGTAAATAAGGTTCTTTTGTCACAATGTAAATTTGGTACTTTTTTTGGTATTTCAGACAGCATATATCCAACTTGGAAAGTGCTGTCTTACATTTTCTTAAAGCTTAAGCGTTATAGAAAAATAAACTAATACCCTCCCCCCACATATAGTTTATAACATATTCTTGCATGCAAGTGAGTGGCTGTTCCCAGATGTGTCTGGAGGGTTACAGATTAGCATCATTCTGAGTTCTGTCTATCTGTGGGACACTAATAAATAACAGAAAAAACACTACCACCTTATTTCTGTGAATAATGTGTACATGAAAATTCAAGCTGTATTACTATTTATCTTAATTTCTTTATCACATATTGAGTTTACAGAGTCTGAATATTACCTTATTGGACTTGAGGCTGAATCAGGATCCCTTGCCATTACCGTTCCTATTATTGTCCCCAACTCAATATCTTCATGCACCTCAAAAAGGTAAGAAGATCTGCTGAAAATGGGAGGTTCATCTACATCTTCTACAGAGATTTTCACAATAGTTGTATCTTTGAAAGGCCCAAGATAATAGAAGCGCGGATCCACGTGGGTATTCTCAGCTTCTACTTTCAAAGTATAAAGTCGTCTTGTCTCATAATCCAGTGGCTAAAATAAAAATTGTGACAAAGTTTATTAAATTACATTTATATACTGACAGATATACCTATCCACATTATGGAAACTGAAGAGGACTCAAGCCTTATCAGATACTGCCCTGTATTGTGGGAACAACCAACACAATTCAAATTTTCCCCACCACAGGAATTACTTTGTGTAGTAAAAAATTTCCACGGTTTTTAGAGGAAGTGTCTCTTCCTAAACATTAGTTGAATTATCTCAGCATCAATGACAAAAAGATTTTCAGTGCAAATAAACCAATTATTTTTTCGCAGCTCTTTCACAAGAACATGGATTTGAAACAATCACAGAAGCATTTAAAATACTTGAAATACAGTAACATTTCAGAACAAGGTACTTAACACTAATATTTTCAAGAAATACTGTAAACTCTTGGATAATTAAAATGGCCAGAGTATTCTTATTGTCAAACTTACATAACTGGTCTTAAATATCAGGAATGTTTCAGGTGTCTTTTGAGGAAGGTGTGTGTCTCAAAGCCCTCTATACCTAGAGAAACAGTAAGAGCCTAATCTTGTTCCTTTTCATTTAATTTAAGGAATCCAACATCAGAGTTTTTTTTGCAAAATAGAGTTGACATTTTTGTCAGCAGTTCCTTTTTAAAATGGAAGGAGGAACAGCTCAGGGTTATAATTAGAAATCATTTTGGATAAAAAAGAATTCAATTCCTTCAAATTTTTCTAGCTGTCATAGATGAAAAATGTTAGCTAATTAATGATTTGGAGGAAATGAGCAAGATGAGACTTTACCTTTCTGACACAAAGAAGACTTCATTAACTTCCACACAATATCAGAGAGATATAGAACTAGTGGTTTTCATTCATCAAAATGGGTGGTTGAAGACTTATTTTTCTTCTGCCTAACTGCTTTTAAATACTAATTAATGTTCACAAAAGATGCAAAGTGACAGATTAGGTATTTAAATACTATTCAAGAGCCCAAAGATGCAGTCCAGTGAAAGAATGAGTTTCTTCACTGCCCCAGACTTGTTTTAAAAAAGTAGTTAGAGCAGATGGGAGAATATGAATACAATTGAAAAATGCAACACAGTGCTACTATTTAACCTAGATCTGAGACTATTGGTGTGTTTATAATGTGCAGAGTGCTGCTGTTAAGGGATGATGGCTTCACACCTAGAAGCAAAGAAAAAATTCTAGTCCTGCCTTATTCTAATTAGCTGGCTTAATTTGCCAAAATGTGCACAATGAATATGTAAACTTGCTACTACAACACACACATCCAATTTGGACATCTCTTCCACCTACACTGCAAAAGATGGATATGAAACCTGTGGGTTAAACAGGTATTCCAACACATCAAGAGTAATGAACTAAACTGTGGCAAATCAATTATTTTGTCTGTGAGAACTTATATAGAACAAATTGTATAGGAAAAGTTCTTTAACAGCAGATGCTAAAATCAGACTTAATAACTTAAGGGCTTAGTAAAGAAACACCAGCTATTTGTAGCTATTTACCACCGAAAACAGCAATTACAATCAACAGGGATAAATAATAATAAGACCTCAGAATATTTTACTAAAGAAATGAACTCAGCATTCTCATCTTCTCCCTTGCTAGTTAATGTTGTTGTCTATGGTATTCGATAAACTACTTATTCATCAATAGGAGAATGCATCCTGAAAAATGCATATTCTGTCAGACTGTTAATGACAAAATCAGAAGACCTTATTCATCAGTATTTTTAAGTGACATTTTTCGAACTGCTGTATTATAACTTATGAATTTTTTTATGCTTGATTCTGCTACTGGAATGTTTTTTCAAGACTCTATTAATTCAGTATAATAGTAGACCCCAAACTTTGTTTTGTCATTCTTTCCCAGGTAAACTACTACACTGGCTATGAACACAGAAGAACATAGAAATTAAGGAAGAACACTCTCTTATCTTTGCAGAACTTATCTTTTCCTTGGTTGCCATTATCAAGAGATGTGGAGATATATTTTATAGCACTGTTTAATTCATTATTTTATGCTTAAGGAGATTTGTTTGAAAAGCTAATATAAACAGTGCTTTATGATAGAAATGACACCTGAACTCTTTAGAAGCACATGTCAAAAGCCCAAAGACAAGGACCAAGGGATTTCTGGAAGGGAATTTCTTGAGGAGCAGGAGAGTGGCATTTCTAACTGTGAGATAAGCACTTAGAAGATAAGCATCTGAAAGTGCCCTGACAATGCAAGACAGAGGGTAGAACTAAAGCTAGCTCTGAAATAGGAACACCATCCTTACATACACACTGCTCATGTGGTACCCATCTGATATGCTGTGAAGAGGAACTTGAGCTTGCAACTCAACTTTCATGAGTGTATTTGTGTTCTGGCATACACTGGTCACCCAAGGAGATGAGAAGCTCACAGATAAGGAAAACCTATGTCTCCGAACAGTGAGTGAATTGCTGATCGCTTGCTGAACAAAATAGGTTACATGAATACAAAAGAAGTCTGTGTTTGAAATCACAGAGATAATTAGTGGTAACACACTGGTGCTGGTCCTTTTTTTTCATATTTTGCTGGCAACAACACTCTACACCTATGCTGCATGTCAGCTATAGTTATTGGCTTTTATTTCCAGTTCATCTTAAAAGGAAATAGTCCATTTCAGTCAGTGATTGAGGACGCTTGCAAATGTTAAGCAGTTAGCACTTCATCACATGATCTAAGCAATGAATATTTGTGATATAACATGAACACAAAAATCATGTAGTGAATGCTGTTAGTAAACACCTTTCGCACAGTTATGATGCCTTCCTGTGTGTCCTTCTGTGTCACAATATCAAACATGTCGGTCCCATCGCCATCTATAATTCTGTACTCTACTTCTGCATTTTTTCCAGTGTCCGCATCCGTGGCTTTAACGCTGCCAATGGCTGTCCCAACTGGGGAGGACTCGGGAACACGGAGGTGGACGGTACCTGTCAAAGAGACAAAGAGCCACTCAAGACACCCACAAGGCAGTACACATGCGTTAAGTAACACTGTGTCACACAGTAGCTGATAACGTATTTTTGTGTATCTTTTATTCTAGAGACCTTGCCATTTAATACTGAGCAGAGGAGCAAAATCTGAGGCAGCGAACTATGCAGAGGAAAGCTTTAGATAGAAGATTGCAAACAAAATTATAGAAAAAAAAATTTGTAGGAAAATAGGCTTGAGAAGGACCTCTATTCTATCTCGAAGAATCGACTGTCTGCACTTCTCTTGCCCTTCTTTTTTTTCATTCCTGAAACGTCATGTGGAAAGACTGCTTTGTGTTCTTGCCAGGTTTCACTCTACTTTTTTTCCTTTAATATCTACTCTTTGGGATACATTTTACATCTATTTTATTTTGGAAGCAATACAAAGAACAAAATTCCTTGACTTCACTGGTCAGTTCCAAGCAACAGACTGACATTTCAGCTTTCAAAATTAGATAGTCAGATATCATACTAAATAAATTTGAGTAACATATTAATGCAGGGGTAGGTTTTGAAAATCCACAAGCAGGTGTGCCTATACTTGTTAAAGCAGTTAATTCATATTTAAATGGGCTTACGAACATTGCAGTTTTAGGGTTTTGCTACTTTTCTTAGCTCAGTTGTATCCCTTTATTGTGGTGTCATACAGCTGATAAAACACATAGGAATAAAACTGTCATCATTCAGATGTGCTGCAGTAAATTGAAATAAACATCTTACTGTATATTTTAGTATTCTATGTCCTAGGCTTAGTGTGAAAACTGTAAATAAGATTTTAGATATTTGGTCCCATCTGTCAGAACACATGTTATAAAAACACATGGAGGACATAATGCACTATGAAAAATCCTCAGAAAAAGATTTTAAAATTAATGCAGATGCAGTTGTCATTTCAAAGATGAAAGTGAAGTCATCAAATCTCTGTTGAAAAACATTTTTTCTATGGCCTTAGTTAAGTTTTCCAAGATTTGCTGTTCTACTTAGGGACTACCTAAATTGAGTGAGTTAGAAATATAGTTTAGTTGACAATAACAATAGAAGTGGAAGTGGCAAAGGCCAGCAACTACAACAGCAAAAACTGAACAGCCTACCATAAAGCAGCAGATATATACATTGTCATAAATAAGCAGTACAGAAAAGTCCATAAAGGTGGTTATTAGTTTTGTGCAATCAAGAAGAATCATGGGGAGAGAGCAGTGGCAAGGCTGTATGAGAAAGCCACTGGCGACATGGTTTTATCATATCTTCAGGGAAACACAGGTGAGGATTATTGGTGTATTACAAGCCAGCTACAGAGTGTCACTCAGTGAATAAAACCCTGTTATTCATCAGGTCATTTGAGTCTTTTTCTGCTCCTATAGAGATAATATATGGAGCTAATTTTTTCTGTTCTATTATTATGTTACCACTTGACAATCCTAAAAAAAAACCCCAAATTAAAAAATAAATACATTCACATTAGTTTGCAATTAAATTTTGAATTAAAGATATTGAATTTTAATCTCTTAATATAATTTTAACTAGGCAGCTTTTAATATAGTAGCAGAATGAATACTTTATGGCCATGTACACTCTACATTCTATTTACATGTATTTATTTTTTGCTCAGTTACATTTTGGTGTTTAATCAAGTCGTTTATCCTGCATTTGCTCTAACATTTTTATTACCTTCATCTAATACCTAAATCTGTATACTTTGCTACATTAGAGAATCTCTCTGTAATCATCTAATGGTTAAAAAAAAAAAAAGAAGAAATAAAAATGGCCTCAGCACCCATTAATATTTAATCAGTACTACGTGAGACTATAGTGAAAGACTGTGTTGGGGTTTTTTTCCCAGTTAATATTCATATACTAATTATTTTTACGGAGTGTGAACTATTCCCCATGGTTTTTTTCTGGAGTGCTGAAAACCACATCCCTAAGCTATCCCGTGTGGACATTACTTTGACTCCCAGCGCAATACCCTAGTCATTAATTTAGTCTACAAAGTGATAAGAGCTCATATCTTGAATTGCTAATAAGGTAGTGGAAACAGAGAGTGAAAATAACTAGAAACCTATAATCTGAAAGATAATTTTTAGTCTAATCTATCCATTTACAGAAATCTCCACCATAGTATGAGACACTTCATTTTATTATTTATATCACTGGAGATATTTAATAAGTATGGAGTACAGTGCAGCTTTATACACTGTCTCAGAACACAAATTATATCAAACTAGAATTATGCTTGCAAAACTCTGCTGTCAATCTTATTACTCTCTTCTCAGGGAAAGCAGTTTACTGTTTGTATTTACTTCAGTGGATGATGTTTTTTCATTTCTCTGTCAGGAAAAGAAATGGGAGGATCAAGGAAAAGAAAACTTTTCCATATACTAAGGAGAGTGGAAATCAGCTGAAAGATTAAAGTCTACACACTTTGGACTGCAAATACTTCAGTCAGTCATAAAGAATGATAAAGCAATTTTATTTTTTTGTTTTTTCTGATTCACTCTTGAATAAGCATATAATGCAAATATTTTTATAGAGTACTACAGGCTATAGTCTCACAAGAGACACGGGCTGCCATAATTTAGTTGCACTTGGTTTCAGTCAGACTCAGGCTTCTAAGCCCATAAATCACTTTTTCCCTTTATTATTGGTCAACACTATCTCCTTACTTCTGAGAACACTTGGAAATATTACAGTTGAAACAGAGATCCAATGTCTGAGGTCTTTGATGACCTTTCTGAAACACCATAAAAAGTTTTCAATTTTATCACGTTTCCTCAGAAGAGCCACTGCTATCTGTATGGTTTTCAGTATATCTTTAGGAAGAGAAAAATATTCTGAAGAACCCTTGCTCCATAGTCTAAACAGAAGAATTAGTGGCTCTTTTTTTTCTTTTTGAAGTATGATAAAATGAATTATGTGAATTTTCCACAATTATGAGTTTCTTGTGGGAGACAAGAAACTCATTTAAGCTGGTTTGAAACATTTTATTGAAACATATAGCTATAATATGCTGAGTCCTGTGAAAACATAATGGGCATTTTAATATTTTTCCTGGTAATTCATAAATCTGATATGAATATTATTGTCTCATGAACCTATTACATCTGGATTTTTATTAATGGAACAGAATAAAAATAATTTAACTTAATCAGTTTCAATTCCACTAGTCTCATGAAACTCTGTTAAAATCATGAATCATTATAATGTCTATTTGCATTTTGAGATTAAATATAATGATTTTTTTTTAAAGAGAATAGCTATTTTTACTTTTATGTATATCTAGTAAAATGAGTCATCTTTATAAATGTTTTAGTTTTCATTTCCAGTGAAATATACATTTATATCTAGCAAAGAAATTAGCAGAGAGAAAAACAAAACAACAACAAAAAAAAGCTCATAAGGAGTAAGACTAAAAGTTTCTTTAAAGCAAAGGACACATCTGATTTAACCTGACATTAAAGAAAAATGCAGAGATGCTACATCAAGTCCTCATCTGACTCAAATATGATCTCAGACTTCCAGATAAATCGTGTAAAAATGGTCTAGAAAATTGGTTGCACCATTTTAACTTCTAATTTTACAGACTGTTTAAGAAACAAGAAAAAGAAAAGAATAAATACACATGTTTGAAGCTGTCTTAAATTTAACTGTTAAAACTGTCTTTTCTGTAAGGCTTTGAACATGACACTTCTTTGAATAGTCTTCCTCAATATGTCCAGAGAGGAACAATACAGCACTCCTCACCTATGCAATGATGGAAATACCATAATCTTCAATATACAAATGGAAATTGTAAAAACAATAAATAGAATAAAAAGTTACACATAGAATACATAAAATGATAAATTAACAACAAGTTCTGTCCAGAATAGGACCTCTATGGAAATTGACATTGGTTGGTTTTTTGATTGTTCATGATTTTTTTGTGTGTGTATATGAAATCAAATGCTGATAAACATCTTAGCTAAAACCATATACATTAACTGAAATATTAAATTTAACAAAATTATGTCCCCCATTTCTGCCATAAAGAGCATCATTTGAAGTTGATTCTGTTATTTTGATCCTAAAGAGTGTATCTGTAACTACTGGATTCAGTAGAATTATACAGAAGAAAAAATGTCTGGTGGGGATACTCTAAATCCTTTATGTATTAAGTATTAAATTCAAATCATCTTGCAAATATTACAATTTTAATTAATGCAAAAGGCTTCAAATGTATTTAAAATACTTAACCTTTACAAGTTTGATGATACATAATTTAATATTTCTGTATTAGATAGAAATTGAGAACATTTTTATGTTTTAGTTTGACGATACAAAGAAAGTCTTGAGAGCTGTACTATCAGAAGGTAAAAAGCATTATTAAAAGCTTCACTCAGCTTAAGCTTTAACAATTACCAAAAAAAGTTAACTGTTATTTACTTCACTTTTGGAAATTTTCTATTAGGTTTTGTAGCTCTGCAGCTGAAAAAGTACAAATCTGTTTGATTCCCTTCAAGTAATTTCTTTTCCGCGGTCTTCATGATTAAATATTTAAGCAGCTACAATTCAAACATTTCTGCATATCCAGAATTACTACATGTTTTATTCTCCAGTGGGGGAGTGTGTGGGATTTAAGCAATAGGTAAGTAAAGAGAAAAATATTGCTCTAATGCTCTTATGAGTCCACCTACCATCCCTTCCCATACTACTGGGAAGTATTCCAGGTTTGCTGCAGTTATATTTGACCATGTAACAGTTTTCTAACATGAATATACTGCTCTAATAATCATAATCAGTACATAAGCCTTTTGTTTATGTGTTCCCCATAATCTAGGTTTACTCTAAATTAAACCAGATGGTGACTGCTTAACTCTTACAGTACAAGGCAACTGTTAAATGCAGCTTACTCTGGGGGAATCGAGGTGGATTGTCGTTGACATCGGTCAAAGTGATGTTCACGGTGGTGGTCCCTGATAATCCACCCATCTGGCCTCCCATGTCCTTTGCCTGGATAACTACTTGGTACTGCTCCCTGTTCTCTCTGTTCATATTGGGCAAAGCAGTCCTGATGATGCCTAAAATAAATAAAGAATTAAAAATAAAATTGTTAATAATATCTTTATGTTTTATGTGCAGCAATCTGCTGCATCTTTTTTTTTTAATTAATCTTGAAATCTACCTCTAGAATGTTCATTTAATGTTTCAAAGTACAAATTTCCATCCATAAGTTTTATAACAGTCTTTTTATAATAGCCTTTAGTACAGGCTATCTCTTGGTTGAAGACTTAGTTCTACATCACAGCTCCCTTTCCAGTTTCATGCTAAAAATTATTCAAGATGTTTATGCACAAGGTTTTATGAGTAGAAAGAAGACCTTTTATTAATCCAAACAGAACCATTAAGAAAAAAAGAACATTTTCTAGGATGCAAACTTAGTTCGTAAACTATCAATAGTACCACTGTAAAATTACTTCATAGTGTCAGCTATAATAACTCAGAGTTTTTATATCTATTACAGAAATTATATATCATTGGAAAAAAACCCAAGAAATAAGAATTCATAATTTTTTTATGTGATCTGAGATCTTTTGAATAAAGAAGAAGTTTAATGTAATTTTCACTATGGTAAATGAAAATAATGAAAATTTTCCTGACCTGTTTCTGGTTCCACAGAGAAATATGGCTGTCCTTGAAGTATGCTGTAAATTATTCTGGCACTATTTCCATATGAAGGGTCATCGGCATCAGTTGCTGTAACTTGCACCACAGAAGTACCTTAAACATTCAAAGTCAACTTAGTTTCACATGGCACTATGTGGATGTCTAAGAGCATCAGTTTCCATTCCAGCAGACACCAAAGAGAATTTCAGCTATGTCAGCTGGATTTGCCAAATGTATTTGTGATCTTATAGCCAACTCCAGGTACATTCTTCCTGATTTCAGGGTCTCCTTCTACACAAATTGAATCTAAACTTCCCCAATCCCACAAGTGTAATTAGGATTCAATTAGCAAATGTAAACAATAGCTATGGTTGAGATGAATTCTTATCTTTACCCAGCTATAATAATTTAATGTACTCACATTCTTCAGAAGACATTTGTTTTTATTTCACTATTCTTTCCAGGTTTGGGGTGCTTGGTGGTTTTTTTTTTGTTTTGTTTTGTTTGGTTGGTTTTTCTTTTTTGTTTTGTTTTGTTATGTTGAATCATATCAAGATGATAGGAAACTACATATGCAGGAACATGACAGAAAAAGATGATTAAATGGTCTTTGGAACTTGTGAAAAACAAGTCATCAGTTCTCCCTGCTTTCTAAGTGTTACTATAGATAGATACTACCAGAAGAAATGTTGCTATATGAACTTTGAAATCTGCTGGTTATTTAGACTACAGAAAATTAAAAATATAGGCAACAATTGAGAAAGACAAGGAAGAAAAATCATTACACACATGTGACTGGTTAGCCATGGGTTAATCTGAGGATCAGAACACTTTAAAAATCATTTCTTCTTTTACCTCCATTCTTTCAAAATTCTTTTCCCCACCAAATACTGCCAAATATTACAAAATAAAGCATCTGTAAATCTAAAACCCTTGTCACAGCTATTTATTATCTTTACTACATATTTATTCCAACATAGATAAAATGGAAAGTAGAAGCAAATGGTAAGCTTCCTCCATTTATTTGGTATTTCATGACATGATGACAAATCTGCTTTTTATGAGTAAATTGTTCAATCATAGCACCAATATCAAGGGAATGAGCACGTGCCTAACTATTGAAACAGATAAGTTCTCAGACATGTTCAGTTTTCAGCTGCTAAAGAACGGAGATAGTTGTTTCAGTGAGTTCCTAAAACTGCTTGCATTTCCTAAAGAAAGCAGACTAGGCAGATTCCTAGTTATATTATTCCATATTAAAGTGTAATGGATCACAGATTTAACAAAGTCCCAAACACAAAATAAAATTTAAAAAAAGACAAAAATTGCTACACAAGTATAATGAAAATAAGAGTTATGAGTAGTTCTTACTGTGTTAATGAAAATTTGAGTACCTTTTAAGGATAAGAATGCAGGGGTGATAGATCTGTCCTAAAAGCTTTGTCTGTTTATGACCCTTAAGTATCTTATGCCTTCAGCCACACTGGACTCCATTTGTAGATACATGTCTATATAACTGTTCCATTAAAAGATACAGAGGCATTTTTGTTGAATATATTTAAGTTCTGAGGAGTGTTGCCTTGATTCTGAAATGCATTTTTTGGACTGTTCTACTATACAGCAATCCGCAGTGCTAGAATGTATACTTGCTCTTAAAGGATATTTTCTCTGAAATAGCAGAGATGTGTAAAAGAAAGATAAGAGAAATCATGTTCAGTACCTGATGAAGTGCTTCAAGTTAAAAAAAAAAAGGGCAGAAAAAATATCAAACCACTGACTACATTTACCAACATGGGATTATCCAAATAAAGTTTACAACTCCGCCATTTAATGTCCATAAAAACAGAACAGTTATAATCAAGGCTGTCCCAACAGCACAATGCATTAATCAGAAACGTCTTCATGAAAGGAAATATTTTGTCTCTGGTACATGTAATGCATACTTTCTTGTTTCCGATTTTCACATTTCCTTCATATGTTCAAACCGGAAGTATTCATGAATAGGTCAATTGTATGAGATTTTTATTTCATGTTAGTTTAAAAAACATGGAGAATCAACTTTCAAGGATAATTTGGAGGAAAACTAAAGAACATGTTTCTTCATAGTTCTAAAATATAATAATTCCATTTGAAATGTAATAATATGTACGTATCTAATAGTTATTGATGCCTTAGTTATGAGTGTCACAATGGACGTATAATAATTAATACTATTTTAATACACATGCACATGAAACAGAACAAATTGTATCATCAATTCTTCTCTTTAGCTGCAATGAGCATGGCTGCATATATAATCTAATAAAATCTAACAGATGCTTCTGAAAACTGTAGTTTTGAACCTGTTTCCTTTACAGTCTGTGGGAAGAGACTCGTGCTCCTTAGTTTTATCATTATCACACAGTGTAATTTACCTGGTGGGATGTGCTCAGGACAATGCACACCCCCTTACGCAGAAGCAGTAAGGATGATCTGTACCGTTTAACGTTACCTCAGTTCTTTGGCTTTTACAGGCCCTGGGTTAGGTACCTGGCAGGGCAAGTGCAAGAGCACCACTACGTTTCCATGTGTGTACATTTCCATTCAGGATGCAGAACTTATCATTTTGATCTTAGCTCTTGCTCATAGGTAGAAAAGAGACATGCTCTCTAGGCTTTCACAGAGAGATCAGTGATTCCTATGAAAAACCTGACAGAAACCATGCCAAGAAGCAAACAAGAGTAGTATTATCCATGTATCAGTTACACTGTGCTCATCAGCTGTCAAACCACCAGCTGGTTTTGCTTTGCTTCAGTATACTGAAGATCACTGATGCTCAATAATACAAACACATTGTACTGGCCTGAAACCTGGAACCAAAAATCCAAAGGCATTGAAGATGATCAATTGTGCCAAGGTTTAAAAACTACAGTACAGGTGTCACTTAGTGAGCATTGCTTGGTGTAGGCCTTGGTCTGTCTTTTATACAGACACAAGTTGCTTCTGAAGAAGTTGGTCTTTGGCCCTCAGATCCTAATCTGACCTCTATAGGAGGGCATGAAGGACACAGTGATAATATACTGGAGAGCTGGAGATGGACTTTTTACAAAGGCACATGGTGATAGGACTAGGAAGAATGGCTTCAAACTGACAGCAAGTAGGTTTAGTTTGGATATCAGGAAGAAATTCTTTACTGTGAGGGGAGTGAGACACTAGAACCGGCTGCCCAGAGAAGTTGTGGATGACCCATCCTTGGAAGTGTTCAAGGCCAGGTTGGCTGGGGCTCTGTGCAATCCAGGCAAGTGAATGGCATCCCTGACCACAGCAGGGGCAGTTGGAACTAGAGGATCTTTAAGGTCCCTTCCAACTCAAGCCACTCTATAGACCTGTGAATATGTTATTAATAACATCAATGAATTCCGTTCTTTTCTCCTTGCATAACTGCAGATTTTACTATACCATAAATGAGAATTATACAGTGGTAAACTTGGCCCAGAAATAAAGTCTTCTGTCAGAGTATTGTAGTTCTCAGAAGGCATATTTTAACATAGGTTTAATTATAATGTTTGAATCTCCCTAGGGTCTAGGACTATAATAGTAATTAATATATTTGGCCCTTTTTAATATGTTCGGTGCAAGTATCTTCAAATACCACACAAGTATTAATGACTTTGACCTCACAGTGCATTGATGACACATATGTATTAATAAAAATCACTGAAGATAATTACTTACGAAGAGGAATCCATAAAATAACCATTTTAGAGCTGAATTCTAGACTTAGATTTTATCTTTTCTTTGCCCCCAAATGAGTTATGTGATATTTACCTAGAGCAAGTACCCTCCATAGTAAATTATCCATACAAATAACAAGCCAAATTAATAGAAATTTTATGTTCTTTCTAATGGAGAAGAGAGGAAATAATTAGACATGTTCTCCCCTGAAATAAACTATTTAATGCTGCAGAAAACAGAAAAGAACTTGAATGGGCTGCAAATTCAGAGAAGTTGATATCAGAAAGGTCTTTGACTACATGGTACTCTTGTAACTTAGAAAACAGTAAGTTGTAAAAATCATATCAGTGGAAATTTTCAATTCTTTTAAGATGTCCCTTTCAAGGAAAAATAATGTTTAATCTTGATGGGGGGGTGTTCTTCTTTGTTTTATCTATTTTTTAAAATTTTTGTCCTATCTTCTCACCGCAGGGTTTATGTGCAGAGTGAAACTGAACTTCGTAAAAAATCTAAAATTATAATAATTTGGGTTTTCAAAATCTGTCATTATTGATATAAAATTATATGTCAAAAGTTGCAAAAGTGTTTGGTGAGAGAACTCTATATGAAAAAAAAATTAAAAAAACTATGTTAATAGGAAACCAGAAGGAAATGCTATAAGATAAATGCCATGGCAGAGAGGACTAAGCACTGGGAATTAATTGGTGAACAGCACTAATGAGGAAGTATATAAGAAGCCTAGGTAAAACGTTAAGCAATAGTATCTCTAACTGCTGTCTGAAGAGAAAGATATAATGAGAGGTAGAGACGACAGGCTAACTGTAGGACACACAACCTGTACTTCACATGTAAACTCGGAGGGAGGTGACATCTTCTGAAGCATATATTGATATACCTAATTTAGAAGCAAAAATACAAGATGGAATAAGGATAAGGAATGATTAGGGGATATATAGGCTGTGAAGATAAGGAAAAGAAGTCTAAATAGAAAATTCTGAAAGTTGTTATAAATATACTAGTAGGCAATATCCATGGAAAAATCCATATAGAGGAAAATAACCTCATATGCAGTTCTGAAAAGAAATCTTCAAATAAGCAGATACAGATATGGGACAAATACGATGGACAGAGCAGAAGATTGTTGTCAAAACCATACTAATACTCTGAGTCATAAACTTTGAAAGTGAGGAAAGGAAAAAGTGAAAAGATAAAATATCCAGTAATCAGTAAAAAGACTTCAAGAGAACAAGCTGTCTTCCAGGATACTGACCCAGTTGCAGGATCCTGAAGTTGGCCCATTTGAGTCTGCCTTTCCTATGTTTAATGAGCAGCAGAAGAAAGATGAACAAGACAAAGAATTTATGGGCCTTTGTCAATACACTCTATTTGATAATAGAAATAGCTATATGCTCAGATATCCCTCTGACGACACCTGAGCAAAAAATCAAAACTGCTGTTTTTTGTCTTAAAGAGGCTGGTGTCTGGCTACATCATGGTTTGATACCTTGAGGATGGGGGCAGATGGAGTTGATAAAGATTTAATAGTCTTTTTCTTATTTTCTAGCCATCTTTGTAGTACCTCATTGTACAGGGTGTTTTAGGATGGAGCAAACCCTGTACTCTAAGGGTGCACAGATCTCAATTATTTCATTTTTTTGCTACTTGTGCACTTCTTTCTTTTCTTAGTATGATATGATACCATTTTTATCTTCTTTCTGATATTCAGATGAGTGCATACAGAGTTCATACAAACATCTCATCACTGTGGCTGCAACTGATGTATATAAATTGACAACACAGTGGCAAAACTGCAGAATAGCTGACTTTCTGACACTTCCTAAAGTGCAGATAAGATTAAGCCCATTTGCAACACTGATATTCGGTAGTGGGATTCAGAGGGCAGGCACCAGATGATAGCAGAGGTTTTGAAAATGCAGTCTCAGAATAACATAAATACAAGGCACAAATACAAGTTTTAAGTTACTAATCATATTACAGACTGACCTGGATTTAAAGTACAACAAAGAAAAAAAGAACCCATATTTATCATGTCTAAAACATATAAAAGATGATAGCATCTACAGGAATTGGAACCAATGGACGAAAAAGATTATTCCAACATTGTCTCCCCCAATAAAAGGCAA
Organism: Cephalopterus ornatus; assembly: GCA_013396775.1. Classification (NCBI taxonomy): domain Eukaryota; kingdom Metazoa; phylum Chordata; class Aves; order Passeriformes; family Cotingidae; genus Cephalopterus; species Cephalopterus ornatus. The sequence continues at coordinate 69,344 of VZRE01010878.1, forward strand.
GACATCTGATCAGTGTTACCTGCAGCAGGTCCTCTGTCTACCTTCAGTAGTGAAAGAGCCATGCCTTTTCATGTGCTATCCACCCCATGTTATTATTACCACTCACCAGTACTACTTATATATAAAACGACCTTTCTCTATATAGTTGGTTTAAATAAAGAACAATTTAAAAAAACACTGTTTGGCTATGTTTATGTGCCTGTCTAGTGGTCCAACCTTCACACCTGATAAAGTGGTTGATAGTAAACCATTGAACTTGGAGGTACAGACAGTAGCAGGAGTCCAAGGCATTCTATAAACAAATAGATGTATTTTTAGTGAAAAATTCTATGGTAGAATCATAATACACTGAATTGGAAATGACCCACAAGGATTGGGTCATAAACTCATCAAGTTTAACTTCCTGCTTCTTGCAGAACTAACTAAAGCTAAATCACAAGACTAATAGAAGCATTCAACATACTCCTTGAACTCTGACACTTTCCTGGGGAACCTGTTCCAGTGACTGACCAATCTCTCAGTGAAGAACCTTTTCCTAATGTCCAATCTGAGCTTCCCTTGAAGCTCAAATTTCATTCCATTTACTTGTGTCCTATTGCAAATCAACAGAGAGGAGAGATCAGCACCTGCCCCTGCCTATTATGCAAGGGCACCTGGGAAGGTAGAGTAGTCACAGAAGAGACAGGTCTGCAGGACTGGGCAGGAACTTCTCACCATTCCCCCCTATCCCTTAAGTCACCACATTCAGTGAAGTGGAACAGTCTGAGGGTAGCGAATCCTTCACATCATGTTGTTTGGCTCACAGACAGAACTGCCTCTGTCCCAGGCAAGGTAGGGTGTGTTTGCAGTAATCTATCTCTTGCTCAGATTCCCACCACAGAAATGCCAGGCTATGTTGACTATGATGGATTAGATAATCACATATGGAAAAGTTAAATTTTCTATATTCTCACAGAGGCGATTACTACAGAAGACATTCAACACAACAGTACAATCACATTCAAGACTTCAATTTCTCTCTGCATTCCTTACCTCAACAAGTCTGACACTTTCCTAGCCCACGACCAACAGTAATGGACTGGTAATGGGCTACTTGCAACACTATAACTAAAAAATAAAAGTAAATGAGTGAGCAAACAGAGCAATGCAGGAATTTCTTCCTATTTTCCTTTAGATGGGGAGGTCCAGCTGTCATAACAAATATAACTGTTTCTTTTTTCATAAATGTCTTATGTAAATTTTCTCTACTAAAAATGTGTGATGTCAGAAAAAATACTGATTTAAAAATATTTTGTAATTGATGTGATAATATACTATTATGATACAAATACTTGAAGAATTTTTACATACTGACTTCGATATTTCTAATTAATTGTATTGTCTCAAAAGTTTTATGCATCTTATTCTTTTAGAACATTTCTCCCCTTTCCATTCAGCCTTTGGTTTTGAGATTACAGAGTAGGGTTTTTTAAGTTGGATAATTAAACTAGTGTTATGAGGAAATTAATCAAATTTGATGAATACTTTATAGAAACACGTCATTCCCTCATGGACCACAGATGAACGTACACCTCTAGGGATAAGCCATAAAGCTAAAAGTAATGAAGCTAAAAGTAAATTCTACCTATAAGGTAGGCAGTCAGTCAGTCTAGCAACTGAATGAGCACATTTATAAAATCTGGAAACATGATAAGATTTTAACTGAGTTACAATTCTCTAAATTATAGTAATTTTATTGACAGAAAAAGTCTATTCATTTCAGCACAACTATTTTTAAGATGCAGGGTTAACACTCTAAATGTACCCAAGCTTTTTTGGTAAGGTTTTTTTTTCAGCCATTGGTGTTTCTTGGATATTTCTCTTATAATCTTATCTCTTTTGTTGTTGTTGTTGTTGTTGTTGTGATGCACAGAAATTTGCAGTTTCAAAATCTGTATGATCTATGTAGATGTAAAGATACATTGGAACCTTGTAGCCTGAATATTTTAGAATCACTACAATAATGCCTTGAATGTTTGAGCACATTTAAAGATTATATTTATGGAATTCAGACTGAAAAAGTTAGGAATAAAAAGAATATTATATAACAGCATAACATTTAATTAAAACACTAAATCATGGTCATAGATCTTTCCAATCACATTTTAAACAATGTCTTCTGGAATTTATAGAAAGAACATGGGGAATAAAATGAAAACTAGAGACATATTTTTTCAACTCTACTGTAATCTTGCCATATGCTTCTCTAGAAAGTGTAGCAATGTTCTTTCAAGATGCTTTGACTAAAGCTATATATTCTATGGAAATTTAGAGAACTGACCAGTAAATTAGTAAATTGGTATTACATTTTGTTAGATTTTGGAGCCATAAAGTTAGAAGACTTATCAACTATCTTCTTTATGAGGACAAGTTTGATAAGATTTCAGTACAACCTTATGTAATCATCTGTGAGATTATCTTTCTTTTTTTTAATTTATTTTCCTTTATAATAAAAACTTCTTGCTAAATGTTGGAACTATTAGAAATTATTCAATCACAAACTAAAAGCAGATTGAAATACATTAGGCATAGAAAACTATTAGTATTATGCTTCCACATATTTCTGTACAGCTTTGTTGAAACCATTCTCTTTCAATAATTATTCATTTTCTTGCTCTTTTCTGGCTTCTCCAAAGCCCAGAAAGTAAGTACTAAATCTTCAATACCTGTATATATAAAATATGTCTCAAAACACTGTTTGATCTAGTTCAGGCAGTGGTAGTAATTAAAATGGTAATAGTAGCCAAAAGATGAATTTATTGTTTGTTTTCTGAATATTCAGAATTCAATATTATTACAGCTACAGTTATACAATAAAAAAAAATTAATATTAAGTTTTAAAAGAGACTTCATTTATTTTTATTTTTTTTTAATTACTCCTAAAGAATTGTATGCACTAATTAATAACAGCTCATATTCCAAAGTGTTATTTATAAATTTTACCAGTTGGCATGATCCAGGCCACAGCTTAAGGTAGGAACTGCATATGCATTGCAAACAGAAGTAAATAATTAACTCAAACAGCTGTTTAGGATTCTTGAAGCTGCCATTCATGGAAGGAATTAAGAAGGAAGGGAAAGCACAAGATGATTTGTCTGTAGGGTAAAAAAACTGAAAGAAAAGAGAATAAAGAGGGTGTCTACGTTCAGACATGAACATATCAACAGCATGAGTCAATATATAATTTTCCTCAGCCTCAGGGAGAGTGAAAGTGAAGACAGCTCTCCATTCAATGCTTATTACCACCAGCAACCTCCAGTGAAAATTAAAGAAAAAATTTATTGAGCTTTCAAAAGGCTATTTTAGTCATCTTATTCTGAGGTCTTAAGGAGGAGGATGATTCACCATTACCTACTTTCTATTTATATTTATATTCCAAAGCACTGTAAGCTAGTAATTTGAATACTCCAAGTAGAAATGGATCTCAGATCATAAAAATCTGTTTCTGGATGCAATTTCAGTAATTGAACAAAGAAATCAAAATGAAAAATACTTAACTCATCAGGTAGAATTCCACATATGACTGACTTTTCAGAGGATGGGGAAATAATTTTTCAAGAAACATAGAACAGGCATTTGTGTCTCAGTATAAAGCACTCACCTACTACTGACATTTCAGGAACACTTGCAGTGTAAATTTCTTCTGGAAAAGTTGGTTCATTGTCATTGATGTCATGGATCTTGATGACAAACTCAGATTCAGGTTCCACTGGCCTCAGAGTTCTTCTATTGATAGCTTGGGCACGCAGGGTGTAAAAGGCTTTCTCTTCCCTGTCAATTCTCCGAGTAGCATGAATGTCACCTGTTTTCTCATCAATTATAAAAAGAGTACCAGCCCCATCTCCTGACAAAATGTATTTGAGGGATCCATCTCCCTTATCCTGGTCAGAATGAAGCTGAAATGGAAGAAGAGAGCATTTTTTTCAGAAGCAATGAAAAGGATGAGGTGTTTTTAAAAATATTAATTATATGTTAAATTATTCTGTGTGCAATAAATATGTTTACTACTGACAAAAGAAATTAATTTTCAGTCACCACTGTCTGACCGCCAGTGCTTCCTAACTTTGCTCCAAGAATCTTTTAACTTGACTGTTTTGGCAGATTTTAGTTTTGCAGCAACACCTGTTCTCTGCTAAGAAACCTTTGCACCACAGTTCTTAAAGAAGATTTTTATGTTAATACTGACCTTTTCCTTCCTTGAAGAGATCCTATTAAAAATTCACAACTGCTGTGCTAGTTGTAAATTCACTAAGCAGATAAAGAACATAGCTGAATACAAGACAATTAAGGAAATTAGAACAACTGGTTTCATGTCATAATAATTTTTTAAAATTTCATTACATATAATGTATATTTCTCCTAAATTGAGGAACGTTTCATTTTAAGTCATTATCATTTTCACTCCATCAACTAATGTAAATAGCCTAAAGGAAAAAAAAACCTACAAATGTATTAAGCATTCAGTATTGATTTAATACCCATTATATAAGTAATAAAAAGCTTAACTTCACATATATGACTTGCAGTCCTGACTGCCTTTAGACAAAAAATTATTCAGTTGTGTTGTTCAATACAGCAATGTGGATGGCTCCTTTGATCTTTTGGATACACTTAGCATGATTTCTTTCATCACCTTGTTGGAAAGTTTCTTCCAATCTCATTGGTTTTGTAATTAACTGAGAGAATCTGGCTTTCAGATTTATTTTCCCCATGAAATGTAATCTTGTTTCTCAATTTATTTTTGGTTTCAGCAGAAGGATTAAATCAAGTAGAAGCTCTAATTACAAAACTGAAGTGCAAATACAAATTTTTTGAAAATCACATTCAAGTAATATCAGAATATTCCAAAAATTTTAAGACAGAACTAATGCACTTTTTTCCTTTCTAAAAATAGTTATTTGAACACATATTAACAATATCAACTAGATCTGCAGTAAGATTATATTCAGTCATGTAAATAGGGATTTTGTTAATTTAAGCTCACATTTCAGATAATGAAAAATGTTACACGTGTAACTTAGTATAAATATCCCCCTTGGCACGCACCCATGAAAATATGTCTCTCTTTTGTCTATGGTGCCCTCATATTGTCTTCCCTACCACCCATTTTAAGTATTAGAAGTAAAATATTCAACTATTAGGCTTTTCAATGTGGCTTTCCTTGCCTTTTGTGATGAAATCAAACATACAGAGTGGACTGGTGGGATAAGCCAGAGTCAAACAGTAAAGCCTGTGTCCTAAAACATTCTCTAACACTGAATGTTTCCCATACACTTCTAACATGTGGAACAGAAGGAACTCGTAGAATCTTGAATCAAAGCCTTTATGGTTGAAATTTGAAAACGATCATTGTTCTGAATTTGATTTTCCACATAAAAGTTCTTCTATTTTCTCCCAGTTCAGAAATAAACCTTGAGAAACACTGTAAATATTTAGACCTATTAAACTTTGCTTACATTACATACATGTATGTTTACTTTGCAAAATACACATTTTCTTACTACTTCTTTTCATTCCACAATAAATAAAGAAATAGGAAACTCCACCAAACATGAAGAGTAGGAAGGTAGACGTTAAGAAAAATCTTTTGCAAATAAGTGTGTTCCTTTCTTTTGCTTCTGTTTCTCTTGCTGACTTCAAACTGGAGGTTTCAAGCCATTCTCACTCCTCTTTTGGGGAATGAATTTTTACTGTGAACTTTAATCCCTCATGCTCCTCTCTTTATGGCCCACTAAATTTGTGACCATTCACCCTTCTAATTAACATTCTTTTTAAGGGATTGGATAGTATCTTGCAGGCTGTGGCCCATTTAAATGTCATTTAGTTAACTAGTCCTTAAGTGTCTTCTTCTCCATTTCTTTCTAGGATATCATCTTATTTTCAAAAACATTTTGGTCCTAGAAACTCACTGCTGGTCCATGACCATTCGATAAAATACTTTCACAGCAGAGTGATGAAGAGGCTGCTCTTCCTTAGACGTGTGACAGAAATACAAAATAAATTTCTGTTTGAGCAAGAAAGATGAAGGGTGGGGAGGGGAAAAGAGGAATCTTTAAATGGACATATTGCAGTTTTCCCATACACTTTCCAAGGTCAGGCCTAGTATTGTAAATTCTTAAAAAAGTTAACAATACTATATCAGTGCTGCAGTGCCTGTCCTTTGACTCAAAATCAGTTATCAGTCTTGCAAAATCCATTCTAATAAGCTACCTCCAGAACAGCATAACTCCATGCAAACAATTCCCAGCAATATAATCTAGCTAAATTTAATTTACAAATGATGCATGGAAATTGTTTTGAAGAGTGATATCTAGCAAAACCACACCAGGAACTTGTAAAATAACTAACAATCCCAATAACCATATTTTAGTGCCTTAAAATGCTGCCTAGAACTAGAAGCCTGAACAATGCAGTGAATAGAACTAAACCAGAGAGCTAAGAAAATCTCTACACTAAAAAATATGAAGCTTTAGATCCAATTCAGCATGTAAAGATCTTGTAACATACTTTTTTTTTCTTGTATGTAAGGTGCTATCAATATTGATGACCTTCCATTGCCTCTCCTGTAGAGATACGTGTAAGTCTTAGTAAGCTGATTTGGAAATGATTTTTACACCACACACAAAATCATTAACCTCTTTACCTCTACCAGATTCAAACTTAATAGTTGAATAGGTGTTACTGTTTGGGAGTTTTTTGTTCGGTTTTTGTTTGGGTTTTTTTTTGGGGGGGGGAGGGGGGGTGTTTTTGTGGTGTGGTCTTTTTATTTTTATTTTTTCTTCCATGCATATTAGACAAAATTCTGTAAAGGGAGCTGAATATAAGACTTTGAGACACCCACATAAAGACTTGTAAGGAGCTGAGAGCTGTACATCAGAGTAACATACTTAAAAGGAACACCAACCTGCATAGTTTAGAAGAACACTTTAAGAGGTAACACTCTGTATTCTCTAAAAAATGTTAATAATTTCACTTTGGATTGGTAATCCAATTTAAATTATATGTATACACATATAACTGTCCACAGTTATTGAATAAAAACTTCAAATTCAGAATGACATTTCAGAAGGTATTCTCAGGTGATCAGGAAACAGAAAACTACAGATACAATGAGCAAGGCTTCTAGACATAATTCAAGGAGTGAAAACATGTACTATATGCAAACAAGGGAAAAGAATACCTCTCATTTCATTTTCTTTAGCTTTTAATTCAATCCAGATGCCATTAGAGGAACCAGGGTGGCTAAAGACTGCCTATGTGCTTGACAGCCTTGTACAGTGAATCGTTACCCAGCTCTGAAATGCATGAGCAGTGTGTCAATCAGCACTGCAAAGATTTTCATTTTACTCGAGTCCCGAAAATACATTCTGGAAAATATTTCTCTGCTACTTTTAGTATAAAGTGTTTCCTATAGTTATTTTGGCTAATGGGCATCTGTGATTCATGTCAGCCAAGCTGAGAAATGGAGAGACATCTGTTTCATTTAGCAGTTTTATTGCACAAAATGATCAGCTGTGAAGATGTGGTTTTGTTTTCATATCTGTCACTGATATTTTGCAAACTCCTGTTTTAGTGAATTTCTTGCTGTTCTTCCACAGAAATACTTCCCCTTTCAGCTATCAGGGGTATATGTATTTTATGTGTATTTTTTCTCCCTTCATAGAAAATCAGAATGTCTGTTGGTATTATTTTATATAGCCCTGTGTATCATACAGTAATTGTAATTACTGTGGAAGACATTTTTGCATATTTGCTCTCCTACCTGAAGTGGTTGAGCAAACTTTAAATTCAGAAGGATTTCATGTAAATGAAAAAGGAAGGTTATCCTAAAAAGAAGATAATATTTTGAGAGGGCAACAAGATAGAGTGTTATGTCAATGCTTAAAAAAGAAACTGAATTACCAACCCAAGACAGAGGAAAAAAACGGTTTTAAAAGGTGGATTTTCTTTGTCTTCAATTACAGGAAAAAAACCCCAGATTTATTTAATATATTACCTTCTTCTTCAAGATTAATATGACCGTAAATAAACTGATTTATTGAAAAGAAGTCACAATCAAATTCAGTTAAAAACCTTTTTAGATCTCTAAAAGACTTTTGTAAAAATACCTTCAGAAGACTTTAAATGAACAACATAATAATTCTGCTTCAAAAATTACTAGATAATCGCAACACAAGAATTTTATGTTATTTGACTTCCAGTGATTCAAGTCAAACCTGTCAATTACAGGATTTGGGGTTTTCCCTCCCTCCTCCCCCATGAATTCTACCTGATTCTGAAATCTCCCAAATGAATATAAAGGATGTGGATGTTTTTCTAATAGCATACAAAGTGCTAATCCTGTTTTTACCAAAAAGGGACGAGATGCTACTGTGAAAAACAGAGAGGACTGGGTTAGTTGGAGCTATTTTATCATACAAACTAGTTCTGAAATTTGAATTGATTTATGATAATGACATCTGAAATCTTTAAGATTTGTCACACCTATTTCTATTTGAATTTCAGATTCAGAAGTTCCTCTGTGATTTTTCAGTGATTGGTATTCAAATAACTAGAGACCCAATAGGACTGTATGAAGAAACTGACCTTTAGTTTGGAAACTTATGGCAGGCATTAATACAGTTCAAGTTTTTTTAATCTTAATTTAATGTTCTATAATGTAGACTTTTGAATACAGGATATAGTTTTGGAAGTCTTTACCAAATGATAGACTATTTCAATATTAACTTACTAAATGCATTTTTACTCTCCTACTTTATAGTAGTAATTTTTAACTGTATAATTTAGAAAAAGTTTTGCTACTTTCTTCTGCAATGTATTAATCTTTTTATTTAAACCAAGTATCAAAGTAAGAATAAGACCTCAGCACACTCCTGAATTACTGAATCTTTTAGATTTTATTCAAATAAGTCTTGAATGTCTCCTAATTCTGAGGGGAAATTTCTGGGCAAAATGTAATCTGTTCATTCTTTTCTAAGTGATTATATTAGCAATGTGAAGCCAAAATACACTGTGGAAGCATTTGTCATTTCACTCAGCTTTCTAGTGCATATATAATATTAGCACGTTCACTGGACACCTAGTTGAATAACAATAATTGTCTCTCTAAGCATAATCACAACAATGGGCAGATTTGACTTGAAATCAGCTAAAAATAATTGATATAAAATTCCCACAATAGAGATATTTATTTTAAGCATCATGAACTGAACTAATAAATGATGGAGTAGTTTAACATTAACTGCACTTACTTGAAAAGATTTTCAGACCAGCTCATATCCTGTGCGGTATTCTCTCAGTTGGCAGATTTAACTGTCATGGCTTTAAGCCACATTTTACTCACCAAAGAGGTTCACTTATTTAAATTTATCCTAAAGATAACATTTCAAGCAACTCCTTTCAGTGATTCTGTAATTTGCACTAAGTTTTATTGAGACATGTCACACATTTAATTTTCTCACTCAGTTATGTGATCAGTTTGCCTATCCTGTGCTATTGTGTGTTATTTAAGAGGAGACAGGCAGAAAGGAACAGGGCACATTTCACAAAGAATGTTTTGTGAGTCTGACAAAGATAAACAGTGAGCAAACTAAAATGGAAGCACAAGAAGTAATGCAAGGGAGTACTCTGAATTCTTTTGCAACAAGCAGAAATTAAAAACTCCAGTCTGCAGTGCATTTTCAGATTATGTTTATTTAATTTGATTCATTAGGCAAAGGAAAAATAAAAATCTTTTCCACCAGTTTTATTGATAAGGATTACAGCAGTCCTTCCTGTTCAAAATTTTTGTTAGTTCTTACCAAAGTTCTAAAATGGTAATTATAATTAATAATATTTTATATATATTACTTTAAAATAAAATATTAATTATGATATTTTAATATAATTTTAATTGATAATTTTAAAGCATTTTCCCCCAAATCCTCAGTGAAGTAATATCTATCACAGAAATAGAAATTTTATTTTTCACAGCTCTCTACAAACTCTGCTACTGATATCATCTGCAAGATTCTCAATTTCCAGAAACTAACCATACAGCAAAGGTATATTTTCATCATTAGATTTGCCTATTTTCCCCATTATTGTAGCTTATTCTAAAGGGACGATTCACAGCATGGAGAAGGTAGATGGTCTTGTCACCGACAAAATATTCTAGGATTCCGACTGAGAAAGGTAGAATTTTTTTTTAAAGACACTTCATATGAGCAGCAGCAAAGAGTCTTACATAGATGCACTAAGTCAACACACCAATACCCAATCTCCTTTCTCAAGCCCAAGTCTTTAGCTGATATTCAGAGGGATAGAACAAGGAAGTTTCAGCTTCATTAGGCTGTTGCAGCTTCTACTTCAAAAGACACACAAACATTGAACTAAGATGAACTAGAGACTAATTAGATTTCATACACCAAAAAGTTCTTGCATGAGCCAATATGCATCTTCTCTTCCAATTTTAATGTAATAAATACAGTCTGCACATCAGGTGATGACAGAAAGTAGAGAACTGTCGGTGGACCTGAAGTGCCCTTACTTTCTGGCAGCTTGACTTAAGAATAGAATTCTTCTGTGAAAGAAAAAAAAAAATCCTGACCTATGGCAGACTTTCTCAGACTTGGCTGGAGTTTTTTTAACATCCAAATCTTTTACACTTTAGGTTGTTTTGCTGGTTCTTGACTAAAATAAAAATCTGTACTAAATATTGTATAAAGGATTAAGTAGTTTCCAGAACAATCTATTCCACCAAGGAATAGTCTAAGAAGGCAAATATACTAAAACAATACATACCCTTCATTTACTGAATTCACAACAGCTTTGAGGTATTTGAAAGCTTTGGGTTTTGTTTGTTTAGTTTTGGGTTGTTTTAAAAGAAAAATCACCACTTATCCTTATGTTCTCTACATTAATCACAATAAAAAGGTTGTAAGAAGCAATTGTAGGGGGTTTTTTTGTTAACAAGAATTATTTTATTATCGCTTATATATGTTCTCCTGAAGTAGCCAAGTTACTTACAAAATAACCACTAAAACAGCAATAAGTTTTTATAAATCCTTATGTACAATTGGCACCATACATATAAAGCATAGCATTTTTTAAAACAAAAGTAGAACACATTTAGAATATTGATGCTTAGTTTATTCCACCTACCTTTGGAGATCATTTAAAAACATGTTAAACAATACTGTCTTTGTTTCCATCTGAAATCCCTGTAGCATGTAAACTGCTAGGACCTGTGAAAGTTTTCTACTTATATGATGTTTGCATTTTCTTCTTGTGTATACTCTATACGTATCTTTGTAAGAGGTGCATCTAAAGGCAACTAAAAATTTACCACGGAGAACTGGATGACAGCATCTGTCAATCCAGGAAGTGCAAAACATCAACCAAAACAGAGGGAAGATATCAAAATTAAGGACTAAAAAAACATGAAGGGGGTATTTTAATAATCTCCAAAACAGTGATATCCATGTTAATATAATATTATTGTTAAATTGTCCTGAGGAAGGGAAGAGAGGGAAAGAGAGAGAGTTGACATATTTTTTCATATGTCTTAGGAGACTTCTGATGAATCTGAACTGATGCTATATCTAATATAGCATTTAAAACAGTGAGGGATAAAGACATCCTGGATCAATCCTGGCTTCACTTAAATCAAAATGAAAACAGCGGGACCATATATCCAGGAGAGATATATTGATAACTTAAAGGTGTAGTCAAGGTATTAAATGTGGATCAGTGATAGAAGAGAGGTGGAATATTTATAAGCTCTTAAAAGCAACTCACATCTTTATTTTTCCCTTAAATTTGTCTCTTCTTTTAGTAAATTATGAAACCAGTGTTCTAGGGAATAGCATTCTCAAGAAAACTCCCATCTATATACCAATTACTAAATAAAAAAGTTGAAGTTTAAATCACTATATACAATCACATTACAGAATGGTTGGGGTTGGAAGGGACCTCTGACAGTCATCTTGTCCAATCCAGTCCAGCTCAGGAAAGACCATCCAGACTCAGTTTCCCAGGACTGTGTTTACACAGCTTTGAATATCTTCAAGGATGGAGACTCACACCCATCTGCACAACCTGTGCCAGTGCTCAGTCATCCTCATGACAAAAATGTTTCCGGATGCTCAGAGAACCTCTTGCATTTTTGTTTTTACCCATTGTCTCTGGTTCTGTTACTGGACAACTCAGAAGAGTCTGGCTCTGTCCTCTTTGCACCCTCCCTTCAGGTATTTGTGTGCATTGTCAAGATCTGCCTGCACCTTCTCGCCTCTAGTGTGCAGCTCTCTCAGCCTTTCCTCATATGTGAGGTGCCCCAGTCCCTTAATCACTCTTTGCTGGACTCTCTCCAGTATGTCCATGTCTCTTTTGTACTGGAGAACTGGACACAAGACTCCAGGTGTGGCCTCATCAGTGTTGAGCAGAGAGGAAGGATCCTCTCCTTGCTGGCAGTATTTTGCCTAATGCAGCCATTAGCCTGCTTTGCAGAAAGGGCACATTGCTGGCTTGTGTTCAGCCTGGTGTCAAGCAGAACCACCAGGTCCTTTTCTGCCAAGCTGCTTTCCAGCTGGTCAGCCCTCAGCATATACTGGTGCCTGGGGCTGTTCCTCCCCAGATGCAGGACTTTTAACTTCACCTTCTTGAACTCCATGAGGTTCTTGTCAGCCATTTCTCCAGACTGTTGAGGTTCCTGTTGAGGTTCCCATTGAGGTTCCTCCGGATGGTGACACGACCCATCAACCACTCCACCCAATGTGGTGTCAGCAGCAAACTGGCTGAGGGTACACTCTGCCCCATCATCCAGATTATTAATGAAGACATCAAACATGACTGTACCTGATATTGGTCTCTGGGATATACAACTATTTACTGGCCTCCAAATAGACTCTGCACCACTGATGAACACCCTCTGGACCTGCCCATTAAGCCAGTTTTCAGTCCTCCTCACTGCTTATCCAGCCAGTACATCAACAGGAAAAGCTTATGGGATACTGTGTCAAAGGCCTTAATGAAATCCAGATATACAATTAGCTAGTTCTCCTTTAATTTCCAGGCCAGTAGCTTCATCAGAGGTGATCAACCTTGTCAATCATGACTTCCCCTAGATGAAGCTATGCTGAACACTTTGGATAATTTTCTTGTCCTTACTGTTCCTGGAAATGGTTTCCAGGATTAGCTACTCCATCACCTTACAACGTATCAAGGTAAGGATGACTGGCCTGTAGTTCTCTGTGTTCTCCTTCTTGCCCTTCTTGATGATGGGGGGGGATATTGGATTTCCTTCAGCCTTTGAGTTCTTCTCCCAGTCACCATGATCAGCAAAAGATTACTGAGTGGCTTTGCAGTGAATCAGCCAGTTCCCTCAGCACTAATGGGTGCATTCCATCAGAGCCCATTGATTTATGAAGGTCCAGTTTGCTCAAGTATTCCCCAGATTGAGTCTCTTCTACCAAGGATACCTATTTCTCTCTCCAACCTTTCCCCCCATTCTCTGCGACCTGGGATTCCTGAAGGCTGTTCTTGGTAGTAAAATTTAAGGTGACTTCTGGTGACTGCAACAAGGTTACTTTTGATCTTCACATCCTCAACCAGGTCATTCTTTTTGGTGAATATGAGATCCAGCAAAGCACCTCTCCATGTTTGCCACTTGGAGGAAGTTATCATCAATGCACTCCAGGAACCTGCTGTATTGCTTGTGCCCTGCTGTGTAATATTTTGGAGAACAAAATATTTGAAATCCCCCAAGTTTAAAATCCCCCAAGAGTACAGGGCCTGTGAATGTGAGCCTGTGCCCTCAGGAGGGCCTCACCCACTTGTTCTTCCTGGTCAGGTGCCCTATAGTAAACATTCATTATAATGTCACATTTGCCTGTCCTCTCTTTAATCCTAACCCATAAACTCTCCACTGGCTCCTCTTCCAACCCCAAGCAGAGCTCCATGCACTCCAGCTGCTCTCTCACATAACGGGCAAATCCCTCTCTTTGTTTTCCTTTCCTGTTCTTTCTAAAGAGTCTGTATCCCTCAATTGCAACACTCCAGTCAAGGGAGCCATCCACCAAATACCCATAATCCCAAAAAAATCACAATCCTGCTGGTATATACAGGTTTCTAACTCATGGCATTTATTTCCCATACCACATGCATTATTATACAGGTATTTAAGAGCGGAATTCCAGCATGTTGAGTTTCTGGAGACGGTTTGGGCATTTATCCACAAAGATGCTTTGTAGACACCTTGTGGGCACCTAAATTACCTAGGGAATTACAGTCACATAGTGAAATTTAACTGAATTTAATCATGTTTGTATTAACTCCGGGTAGGTAGCAATAATTAAAATTTCAATTAAAACTTATCCTACCAAAGAAGCATATTTTATTCCTCTATCAGAGAGTGAAATACCAAAATAATCAGATTTCGCTATAAATCTTGGAATGTTATGTGTAGATGCATAAAAGACAGCATCATCAGCCCAGTGAAATGTATTCCTCAAATAATTTTACTGGGGACAAAAAGCACATCCTGATCTTCAGTGCTACAAATTAGGAACTATACTCCACAGTAATTACTTTCTCTTGCAGTGTTAATTGCTGATTTCAAAAAATGTATTATGTGTACTACATCACTGAAAAAAATTATTTCTAACTTACGTGAACTCTGGTAATCAGTTGATAGGCTCAGTCAGTATTTCCATAAAGCTTCTGTGACATTTGCCGGCATTTGTAAGGCATCAGAAGCACCCTCTACCTAATCTCCGTTTCCCTAATTACCAATAAAATATACTATATTACTTATGCTGCTGGTGTTTCATTTTCTTTGAGTGTTTTTTTTAACATCTCTACTGCCTTATCATTTATACCAAAACCTTTTAATCCTTTTGTTTTGTATATAGAACAACAGAGATCTTTTGCATCCTCTTTTTTTTCCCCCCCAGAATTAGTTTTCATGACGTTTTATTTTTGAATTTATTTTCATGAAGTTTTAGCCCTTGCCTTGTGCACTATTAGCTCCTACTTTCTTCTTTTGACAGTAGAAAGAATTCTACACTATTCCTAGAAAACTTCCTGATTCTCTTTTATGGTACTCAGTCTTACACAGAACTTGAAATAGTATTCCTTACTCCTTTAATGACTTTGTTTTCTATGGCATGTCATTATCTCTTCCTAGGAAATACATCAATGTTATTGAAATCTCTTCCATTATTCTTAAATGGTAAGCCTTGATTAATCCTATACAGCTCTTTCCAGTGTCACAGCCCTCAGCAGTCCTCTAGCTATTACATTTACTTTACTTGGCTTTTACTAGACAAAATGCCACTCTTGGCACATAGAGAATGGTCTGTCAAGCAACCTGACCTAACTAAAGAGATAATTAAGCAATCAGTTTCCTTATCTTTCAACTGTATTATTTATATAGCAGTCTCATTATCCTTTTTGAATAACCTAAGACATCTTGCTGATTGCTAGAGGTATTTCCAAGTCCTCTGTGGCACCTTCAGCAGCAACACTGTGTAAAAATGTGGCCATATTTCTGCACGGTAGTTCTTCCAAGGGACAGGTATTTTTTAAAGTACAACACAAATGGAGAGCTCTGAAATTTTCCAAATAAAAATATTTATATCAATTTACAAAAGTCCTGTAGCTTTTCTGTCTCTGTCACCTCATAAGTATATTTATTGCCTATATGGCTATGCCCATTTGACCTCTCCTGAGGCTCATATATTCTATTTGTCACATTAATTTCACACTTTACAACTTTCACTTCATTAAAATTTTCTTAAATTTTGCTAAAATGCCCTGGAACACTGTCTTATTCTATCTATCTTTTTGGTTTCCTTCCTCAAAATGGATTGTTTCGTGACATTTCTTTAAATTCCTACTTGTTAAAATAGAAAATTAAAAAAATAAAACTCTTTTTTTTTTCCCTGTTAACTTTACCTCTTACGCAGCTGCATTAGTCAATTTTCTCACTGCCAAAATTTAAAATATCAATATCATTTTAATAATCTCTTACTAAGATAGGTATTTTCTAACCAAGATTCCCTTGGTAGTAACAGTTACTAATTATTATATTAATTCCAAAATAATATTTCTTAAATATTCCTAATTCTTAGATATCTCATTTATAGTGGAATTAATAATCATAAATATGTAGACTCAAAAATTTGAATTAATGCATATTCTACAGCAAGTATCATAATTCAAAAAAGGATATGGAAAATTTGTCATTAGAAGATGAGTTTCTTAATATAGAAGAAAGAAATCTTTATTACTACTTCATGTTTATGCATATGAAGTGTGAATTATTCTACTAATCCTTATATTGTAACATATGTACTTCTAAATTATATATAATTACAAAAAAAAAATAAAACATTTTAGGAATAAAACCAAGAAAAGGATTTTCATAACATAAGCTAGTTTCTAAACTAAATGGTAGGAAAAATAAGTTGCATCTTTACTCAAGTGTTTTTGGACAAAAAAGGGACAAAGTATTGTGTATGCTCATCTCTAATGTATCCTACAGTCTTCCAACATTTTCTACAGAGGTCTTCTTGTGTTTTTTTAATTTGTATTTATTTTTTTGTTTGTTTGTTCTTCTTTTTCTCACCAAGTTTCACCCTGAAATATCTCAAATCATCAAGTCCAACCTCTATTTCCTGTTTTGCTAATGAACATCATTTGCTTGAGAATTTTTACAAAGGGACAAATATTATCTGGAAAAAAAATACAAAAAATAAATCAGAGGTCACCAAAATATTGGTAGTGAAGATTACTCCTAATTTCACACCAGGAGGAAACTTGATATGCTCATGTCTTCTCCCCAATGCTTTGAGATATATACTTAAGCAAGTTGGAAGGAAAGGCAGGATTGAAGGAATAAAAGTTCAGAAGCAGAAAGAGGACATACACTACTGCTTAAATAAAATGACCCCCGGAAAAGTTAATTTGGTATGGGCCTGCACTGCATATTAAATAATACTAAATCCAGATAGCATAGCTGGACTGAAGACCACAGGTCTAGGAGACAGAAAAAAGGCACAGAATATCTGTGCAAGGCAATACAAAGAAGCAAGGCTTTTCTACAACTTGGATAAGGGGAATAGAAGTGATGAACGGAATCGCAGTTGAGCACCAAGGTTTTCTTCAGTTGTTACATATTCTTGCAAGTATCCAGAATTTTTTCACACAGAAATTTTGTATGCCCAGTCATCTAAGTCTTACAGTGCAGGCAGAAATCTTTGCAACTTCATAGTTTTAAAAAGTACAATAACATGAATATCTCAGAACATAATCTTCTTTCAGCTCATATTTTCCATCCAGCTGCTTGCATCCAGTCTGTTTGGACATGGCCTTTTTAGTGTGCCAAGCCACCTAATCATTCATTAACAATTTTCTAAGCTCTTAACTGTGTTCAGATATGTAAAGTACCTTCGCACCTGCATTTCAGACAACTGGATAGTCTGAGAATTGAATCTTTGAAATAAAAGCAAGACAGCTTCTCTTAGACTTGAGTGTAGGAACTCATCTAGGGTTGCAGACTTAAAATTGCTACAGACCAAAATATTGTCATAAATTAGAGGACATTTTTTCCCTTCAATGGTCCAGTCCTCCGTAAATGCTCTGAAATAAATAGCTATTAAAAGATTCAGGAAACAGAAACAATTGTTTGAGGAAGTAACACTGATGAGTTGGACAATGATGTTTGTTTACTCCT
The DNA here is from genome assembly GCA_013396775.1 of Cephalopterus ornatus. NCBI lineage: Eukaryota > Metazoa > Chordata > Aves > Passeriformes > Cotingidae > Cephalopterus > Cephalopterus ornatus. The sequence goes on from VZRE01010878.1 coordinate 87,096, forward strand.
GAAAACAAATCCCACTCTATCTGCCAGGGGCTTACATACATTTTACAGCTAATTACTGCCTCAAAAGAGAAGGTATTAGAGGGTTTGAAAGAACATGCATTTACTTACTTTAAATTATCTTCAGAGACAAAAACACTCTTATAAATATAAGGAAATCTTCCAGCAGGAAGACATTTTAAAAGAGTAAATATCAACTTTTAACTTCTTAAAAATCTCTCCCTCATGGATATTTTGTTGTAAGTAACCAATTTTTTTTCAGTATTACTCCCGGCTCTTCCTCGTTATCTGGGTATACAGGATATTTAAAAGGTCATCTGCATTTGATTTAAAACAAAAAAATAATCAAGAGAGTTAAAAAAAAAAAGCCCCAAAGGGGCATCACCCTTTGAATTGCTGCTGAAACTACTGTCTATTTATAGATTTATAATTTCAAACAAGGTGTAGGTCAAACATTTCTAAAGCTCCCTTTTCTATTATGTTTTTTATTCCCTGGAGTGAATGAATGTACTGTGATGAAGCAGACTCTACTTTTCCTGAGTTGTGGCTTTGAATATAAATCATTTCAGTTTTATCAGTTCTTTCCTTTTTGGACTATCTTTTTGTGACAGGCAGATACAACTTTAAAATTGAAAGACAAATTGAACTGAAAGGAACTGGAGAGTTCAGACTAAACTATTTCCCAGTTTCTTATACTATTTTGAAGCATGATGTCATTTTAAGTAGAATGCAAGATCACATACAAACTCGAAATGAAAACTACCCAAGAGAGCTACAGCTCTTCTTCATAAAGGAAGCAAAATGCATCTTATTCATGATTTTACACCTTTTGTAAGGATGCCCATAATTTAGACTGTCTTCCCTCTAAGTATTCCTGACAACTGATAAACATTATTGCACTTTGTGCAATAAACCAATATGGTAGATTACTGGTACTGGAATTACTAGGAAAAAATAAAAATAAAATATTTTAACATAGTTTTCTCAAAGACTGTGAAAGGCAGTGGCAGGAAACCTATGCCAGTGACTAGCAGAACCGTAGTGACCACTCAGTGTCATTTGCCACTTCTGATAAAATTGATAAACAGCTTGCACTCAAGTATCAAAGTGCAAAAGAAATAAAATGGAGAAGTCAAATAATCTTCTTCACTCTTGAATAAAAACTAGCTAGTTTTCATTAAACCATTTAATTAAAGCAAGCCTGCCAGGATTCAAGAAGCATTTAGTCAATGCTCTCAGGCACGTGGTGTGATTCCTGGGCTTCTTTTGTGCAGGGCCATGAGCTGGACTCATTGATCCTTGTGGGTGCCCTACAGCTCAGGAGATTCTGTGGTTCTACACTTCATACATTCCCAGTATGCACTCAATACCATTAGATGTGTAGCTTCTTTGACAGAAAAAGGAGGACTTGTCCCTACTTGTAATTGCATTAGTTTATGAGTAACTTGAAAAGTATTTGCATAATGGAATAGCATTTGAAAGTAGTTAGATGAACAGATGTGGAAAAACATGAAGTGAAATTCCCAAACTTTTTGGAAAATGTTTTGAAAATGTTATTTGTGAAGCTTTCGTAGATTAAAACTAAGTATGAACACAGTGTGTAATTTTGCAATACTGAGAACTATTGACACATGGACAAGGAAATAACAAAAAAACCTGGTTTAATATACATGAGCTGAGCATGTTGCCATATAGAGCATAGGTGTCCGGGTGCCTGCAGCAGTGGCAGCAGCTCTGGAGGCTGTGCCAGGATGTCCCTGTGTGGAGCATCCCGGGCTGTCCCGCCCGGACACCGCCGTTTCCAGCGGCTCCAGCGGCCCCAGCGCAGGGCACGGCTGAGCCCCTCAGCCACGGGCGGGCGGGCAGAGCCCCGGGGAAAGCCTGGGCAAGGGAGGGCAAAGCGCCACCTGTGACATATGGCAGCAAATAAGAAATGCGTTTTAGTGTTCTACCTCTGAAATTAAACATACCAGTTGTAGTATGCAAAAGCTGTGCTTGAAATAGAAAACTTTTAAATGTCCGCAAAGGGCTATTTTGGTCAGGAAGAACTATTAAATTCATTTAATTTTCAACTGTTTAATAACTTTGTTTAGCAGAATTTAACATCTCAAGCAGTATTTTCCTCTAATTTGCACCTCCTACATGCAGTTTTAGTTTGTTTAAGCTTTAAGGTTTTCCTTGAGGGAACAAAAGTATTAAACCCACCTTGTGTTTGTCTATTGCAGCTTCTATCTAAAGACCATTAAAAGCATTAAACTTATTAAGTATAATACCTATGGTCCTATAGGGGCCAAGAAAAAATAAGAACAGATTATAAAATTAATAGTTGCTTGAAAGCTGAGCAAATTTAACTTTTATAAATGATATCCCACTTCTTTCACTGTAACTCCTTCAGTTATTTGACCTTTAAAATCATGCAAAGGGTGTCTAAAACTACCCATGGAAGTGAAAAAGATCCTGTACTAGGCTTAGTGTTTAAGTTGTTGTCTACAAGCACATTTATATATGTCGACCTAAGATATAGATATGTATACCTAAGATATAGATAGGTATACCTAAGCAATTTAGTGTCTCACTGTTCTTTTTTTTTTTTTTTTAAATATGTTTTGCCTTGATTCTCCTTTTGGAGTCTTGTAATTTCAAAGCATCATTCATGGTTTACATCTTCTTAGGACCATGCTTCACTTTATTCACCAGTGCATCACCTGCCACAAGTGTGACACAAGGTTCTCTGGCAATTGGCTATGTATGGGTATGTTATGTGAGCCTGAAACTGGAAGAAACTTCATTACCAGTGAAGATTTGATGCAGTTACGAACCTGGACTCACAGTGCTCCCCTCTTTTCGAGATACCAGTTGGTAAAGAAGTCATATCCATTTGATTAGAACTGGATTAACACTGTCAGCCAGACAGTTTTTTCCTTATCGGTACACATACCAGTACTGGTATGCTCTGAGCTCCTTCCCTTGTGTCTATGTCATACATTAATAAAAATATAGGACATACTGGCTCTCAGTTATGTCAAACCAGATCTTCTTTTCTAAGCTAGAGATCAAATGACACCACTGTTAGTAAGCCTATTGTTTCATCTTTTTATGCTTTTTTTTTAATTTTAATTTTGCCTTCCTTCCTTCCTTCCTTCCTTTCCTATCTTTTCTAGTACCTATCTTGACAGTTTGAGCTACTAGTATCTTATGAGGTTCCACTGGTTTTATGAAACATGGCTCTTGCAGTGTTAGGTGGTTCTGGTTTCACCAGTCCTGTTGACTGCAATAAGTAATCTCCGATTCTTTAAAGAACAAATTAGAAGCAGAGAAACATTCAACACATCCAGTATTTCTCCTTAAAAGAACAGATACTGACACTGGACCACCTGAGAATGACAAAATTGCTTTGGAACATCTACCTTCAGCTCTGTTGGATGTGACCTGCACATATAAAATGAAGTCTAAAAGGACAGTAATCCGTTCCAGTACTATTTCGCTGTGAAACACTGAAGTTTCATTGTAGTTCTCTGTGTTTCCTCACACTTTCCAAGATTTTACCAGCCTTAAGAGGCAATTGGGAGTGCTCACTTAGGTCTTTCATTTGCAGTGTGTTGCCCATCTGAGTAAAATTGTCATCAGATAAATTGGACACTGGGGATCATCCCGTTAAGCAGTTTGGTTAAGTATGCTCTCAATACGCCCTACGCAAATGTCTTAACTCCTCTTTCTTTCTGACCAGAGAACACTTTAAAGAAACATATGCACAGGCATCTCTCCAGGGCTGGCAATCCACAGTCTTTGAACAAATATATCTAGCTTTGAATTCAGGCACAAATCACCTGTGGCTCCTTTGGTCTTCACTAAAAGACTGGTGGATACTACAAAGCCTTTTCATTCCTCAACAACTGTCTGTAAATTCCATCTTCTGCCATTTAGAAAAACCCAGTGTCTTGTAGGGATACATCTGTACAATAGCTAACAAACAATTCATTATTTATGAGAATAAAACCTTATTATTCAGCCTGGTCAGCTCTTAGTCTCCAGTACCTTATGCTGCTGTTTCATGAAGCAAGTCAGAGCCTCCAACATACTCTGAGGCTTACAAAGGAACAGTCCTTTTACAAACAGAAAATATGAACCCTCTGCACACTTCAATTTAGAGTAAATGATGAATCTAAGCAGTTATAGAATAAATTTCCTACTAAGCTGAGTCCCAACAGACTTTGAGAATGGATTTTTTCTCAGCACTCACTGAGAATCAATCAGCCTTCAGGACAATCCTACAGGAAGCTTTAGATACCTCTGATGTTATGGAAAAAACAATATTTCAGTCTGACACTCTTGACCTGTGCTGAAATATCTGTGAGGCCGCACATGTAAGCCCAAAAGCAAGTTTTCATATGCTTGAAATGAATTGGTGCCTTAAATAACCCTCTTCACAGCTATGTTTTAAGTCTGGCTGAGAAAGAAATAAATTTCTAAATGTTATTGTCTCTCAAGTGTCAATTCCACCCCACTGCAGTATCTCCAATGAGGAAGGACTTCTGATGATGCATAGCTGTAACTTCATTTTTCCTTCCAGCAGTTACACCAAAATCACCTCACGTGGAAACTGTTAAAGGACTAGCTGCCCTCTTTCACCTTGACAGATTCATTCATTTATTCAGTTTGCAGAATATCTTCCCTCCCTTTCCATTCTTTATTGATCCCTGTCACACAAATCTGCTCTTGCTGAAAATACAGCCTCTGCACACTTCAGTGCCACAGAGCTGACTTCCTTCCCCTGAAAGGCATTTATGCCTCTCAGTCAGATCTTCACACTAAATATTAAGCCTGCATATGAGTACTTGCAATTCAAAATCCTACTCTTTAGTCTCTTGTAGCACCAAAAGTCTTTACAAAAGAAAGAACTATGGTAGAAATACTCTTCAGGAATCAAAATACAGAAATTTTTAAAGGGGTTTGGTAATCTTCATCTTATCACTACAACAGCAACACTTCATTGGGATCTCTTTTTGTGTGTGTTGCACTTGATGGTGAATCCTTTGAAATCAAAACAATATGATCTTTTGTATTACCTTCTCCAAAACCAGTACTTTTGATAGCTGTTTCTTCAGAAAGAAAAGACAGTTCAGAACTCCTGCCCAGGATGGTTTCTGTCTCTCATTTCTCTAAGGAAATAATTTTGCTTAATCTTTCCTTAAAACTGACTGTTTCTCCAACAGCAACAACCCTATACATATCTGATCTTAGCAAATCTTTATCCTTTTAAGTTGACAGAACAAGAATCTTCAGGAAAATGCATATTTTAACCTCTGATGTTGCCAAATTCTATAAAATATTTTTCACTGGATTATGGACTATATAGAGCAATACTAATCAATATGAAGGAATGCTACCAATAGTAACTCAAAACACTATATTTAATTCCAACACATATACATCTGAGTACAAGAGACATCTGAGGCTTTCCTGCCTTACATCTTTGTGACTGTTACATGGTGTGTCATCCTCAGTGTCAACAGACAGTTACTAAAACCGTACTTCTGTTCTTCAAACTGTGTCATGTATGCATAGCTTGCTAAATCTTTGGCTCAGAATCATGTGTGTGTTGGGATTTTCGAAGTAAAAGGAAGTAAGTGAGGTTGACATGCTCTTTAAACCATCAAAGATAATGATTACACTTACAAGCATGCAATGGTGAATACTGCCAAGATAATTCTTTCTGGTAACAGTTTTAATATGACACATACAAAGTTTTTTATAAATTTATGGGCAAAAATATTATAAATTATATTTTGAGATACTAAAAAACACTGCAGTGTAACTAAGAACTTCAGTCTGTCAAAGTACTGAAGAATTTGTGAACAGTTGATCGTTTCTGCAATAAACCCACTGTACTGAAAATTGCTAGAAAAAGCTACTACCTATCTCAGAAATCAAAGTGGGGAAAATATCTGCAAAACTAAAAGAACTACGAGATCTGGTGAAATAATAAGGAAGTAAAATGAACTTTAATGTGGATAAAGAAATTATTCATAAATTTATTTTTAATGACTGTGGACTAAAATATTGTCGGTACACAGTAGTCCTTCTTTTAGGTAACAACTTCTATAAAATCATTTATTGATTTAAAATGAAAGTTTTTTTTCTGGATACACTCAAAGTAAATTGAAGTTTTTCATAACAAGTTTTAAAATATAGAATCCTTTTTAATTGCACCACTGTATTTGAAAAAATAATAAATGGACCTTGAAACCGGATACTAAGAAAAAGAAATAAAAATTATAGATCAGTTTTCCATAGAATATACATAGAATTTCTGTAGAGAAAAAGATATAAATGAGGTATTGACTGTAACTCTAACCCCAAATATTAATAAAGTGGGTTTTCTGTTATGAGGTTTAAACTTCCATTTGAATATTCCTGCAGAGCAAAATAGATGAGAGTGCAGTCTTAACTGCTCGAGTTTCTTTACAGTTCTGTACTCCTAATCTGTCATTTTACTTATCTTTACTTATCACTTCACATTTGCAAACTCTTATTTTTCCTCACCCAAAGTAGTTCATTTTTATCAACAACTTTCTCTTTTTCTAATGCAGATGAGTTAACCTACATAAATGTTAACCCTTTCCCATATAAAGAGTCTTCCTTCACTTATTTATGACTGGAAGAAAATTACGAAGTAACACCACTCACACTGTGATTTGGAACCATAATATTCGAAAATAATGCAATAGAAAAAAAAGTAATCAGGCTTCTGAAGGAACCTAAATAATTTGAAACTCGGAGGGCTCTGGAAAGCTGTTTCTTTCCTAGGACTTCTCTGAGCAATACACTTTCAATAAAACAGCATAGTGTTTTGATGCAGTACCCCTTCTTATTTTGTGGGTAAGGTCAATTTTCATCAGCTATCAGCCTGATTTGGACTGAGGAACTGGCCTACTTACTTCGGAATACAGGGGAGGCATGACTATACACTTAAGAAGTATATGAAATAAATATAGGGACTATTTACAAAACTCTTAACATGCTTTGGAAATGGTTGTATTATTCAAATACTAGCGCTAATATTACAGACTAAAAGCAACAAATGTAAAATGGAAACAAAAAGGTAACTTCCTCATTCACAAGCCTGAACTCTTAAATTTTTAGCTAGTATTTAAATTTCATAAATTTTAGTGTTTCCTTTCACAAATCCTCCAACATTTTTAATTCTTTCAAGAAACATTTTATAATAACCCCATACACCAGTACATGGTGGAGCCCAGCTGGCTGGATAGCAGATTTTCAGAGTGACCTTGGGGTCTTTGTGGACAGCAAGTTGACCAGGAGCCAGAAATGTGCCCTCACAGCAAAGGTCATGAGCACACTGAGCTCCATTAGAAAGAGCATCACCTGAAGATCAAGAGAGGTGATCCTTCCTCTCTCCCCTGCCTTGGTGAGACAAATCTGTAGTTCTGTGTCAAGGTCTGGGCTCCCCAGCAAAAGAGAGATACAGAACTACTGAAGGGAGTCCATCAAATAGCTAGTAAATCAACTAAAGGACTAGGACATTTTTCATATGAGGAAATGCTGAGAGAGCTGAGACTGTTCAGCCTGGAGAAGAGCAGGTTCAGCAGGAACCTTATCAATTTATATAAATACCTGTTGGGAAGGAGTGAGGGAGACAGGCTCAGTTTATTTACCGTGGTGCTCAGTGACATGACAAGTGGCAATAGGCACAAACAAATACAAAAAATTCCCTTTAAATATGGGAACAAAATTTTACTGAGTAGGTGGTCAAACACTCGAATAGTTCGCTAAGTGAAATTATGGAGCTATTTAAAATCTGACTGGACACAGTCCTGAGAAAGCTCTAACTTACCCTACTTTGAGAATGGGTGTTGGGCTAGATGATCTCCAGAGATGCTTTACAATCTTGGCTGCTCTGATTTTGTGATTTTCAAAAAGTCAGTATTTCACTGCAGTATATTTCAAGTTCAAAACCATGTAAGAAATGAAGAACAATTTTATAGAAAATTGAATTTCTCTGTTTAGCACCAACCATTCGTGTTAACTGATACCGGTTACTGCTGACACTAACTTTCATTTCAAGAAAATGACATTTTTTAATTAATTTCTTGTACCTGTTTGAATATTATTGTGGCATTACATGTTATATGTTTTTAAAAAAATCACAGGGCAAAACATAAGCATCAACAGAAAATAATTTAAAGAACACTTTCAATGTCCTTTATGTATACCCCTAGTATGCTATGCAGTCATATGGGTCTTTCTGCTGACTACTATTGTAGTTCACTTCCTAACCACCTCATTTCTATCACATGTTTTTTAATGAACTTTACTCATTGACATTTATTGAAATTCAGGGAGAGCGAAATGAATTGAGTATTTTTTCTTCAAAAGAGGTTACATTCTTCAAACATGAGCATGGAAAAAGATTACAATATCTTGTATGAAACATGAAATATTCAGAGATAGGGTTGAAAAATTATTTCATAATTATTTGTAAAATAATATGTTTTGATAAAGAGAACATACTGAGTGGGCTGCTGGTAGTAACAATGTGCTGCAGCAAACAAATCTGTCAAAGATATCTGCATTTGTTTCATTCAAATATTTCTGAATAGCTCTAACTAGCAACATTAATTTAGTGATTCTAGCAGGAGAAACAATACACGTGTTGCTTGGAAATCTGCTTTTGACACATTAGAATATAACATAAAATCTAAGGCTCTGTAGAAAGAGAAGCAAACTTTAAAATTATACAGAAAAGATAATGAGAAACCTACCTTGCCTACATATTGATAATCAGATCCTGTGTATTCCTCTAAAAGAAAAAACTGATTCCACATCCAGCCTCGCTTCTGGCGGTGAATTGCTTTCCCATCATTCCCTGATGCACGTCCCCCAAAGCTTTTGGGTCTGAGATCAGGAGTCCTTCTAAACAGCATTTCTGTATGGCAGGGATGTGGCAGCCATATCCAGAGCAGCAGAAGTAATAGGACTTGCTGTATTGTCATAGTTCTCCACTGCTGATGCTCTTCAAGCAGGTCGGCAATGGAGCCTTACAGTTTTGTTTGACTTGTTTTTTAAGTCTCTAGTTGCTGACGCAGACAAGCAGTTTCCAGCAACTCATCTCTGAACTGTGCATATTAACCAAATCCTGAAAGCAAACAGAGAAGAGACCATGTAAGTTGAAATGCATTCACTCCCTAGTGTCCAATGTCCCTGCTACTGTACCCTGCAGATATAGAACATTATGACACAGAAAGCAACCTGGTTAGGAATATAAAGGTTGTTCATATAGGGAGAACTCTATGAATATGTTAGGTAGCTGCTGTCAAGACACTTCATAAGAAAAAGTAAGGGTACCATTTAAAACCTTTCAATTTAGAAACTTCTAAGTGTTCTTTATTTAGCCTGATTGATATTGCTGAAACTTACACATTAAATTGCTTCAAATGTTTTCCACCCAATTTGATTTACAAGAGTTCCAGTGTTTTATCAATCTTACTATCAAGAGACCTAAAACTCTAACATAAAGTAGTTTTAGAAATTATGAAATGGTAAAACACCAGTTCTCCAGGGTATTTTAAATGGTAAAAGGAACATCATATGCATCAGAAGAACTACAACATGACAAGAAACAAACTTTAGAACATAAAAAGTTCTTGAGATGGTCTCGCAACATGGGGTGATGCAATCTTAGACTTAGAATGTAGGAAGTATTTTAAAAAAAATAAGGGTCTGTTTTCCAGGTATCCTGGATAACTGAACTAAATCTCATTGTGGGAAGTGATATTGCAGAACAAAGGCAAGCCTCTCCCAACTCACATTTTTTTTTTCTCCATATATTTTTGCTTTGTTTTGTTTCATTTGATTTTTTTCCTTCTTCTAACAGAACCCTGAGATGTTATTTCAGCAAGACAAATTCTTTTCACTTTATTTCCATTCTAACATTTAAAGAATAACACTTTTTGTTAGTGAGATCATTTGGTAATTGTTTCCTTCAGTAAATCATGCAAACCTATGATTTGTCATCTTAATAGGGTATAGTTCCTGCAAATTATTATAATCAGGGTGGTTTGCATGCCCACAGAAAAAAAAATGCCTGGATAGTGGTTGCATTTCCTTTTATATTCTTCCACGTGGCCCAAAACTCAAGTAGTAAAAAGCTTGGGTTGTTTTTTCTTCTCTTTGCTGATTTTAATAGATAAGTAACACTGTATACAGCAATACCATATGTCTTCTGCTTTCAATATCATTATACTATAGTTCACTATCATCTTAAATATTTTTATTTTTCAAAGAAGATGTATGTAAAAATTTCAGATTTTTTTCCTGTGTTCCAGTTTGATATTGACATGCTACTTTAACTCTTTCCAGTAAGCCTGCATTTATTAAAAAAAACTTGTGACAAAATGTCAGGAGTTTCAAGTGGACAGACTATGAAATATAGTGATATAGTTAAAAGACTGTGTGTCTATGTGCAGGTGTCTGTCCATGTGTGTTAATAACTGAACAGGTTCTTTTCAGGAACCCGCTATTGTCTTCAGAGTTATATTCTCCCGGGAGAAAATTTTCCCCTCTGTCCTGACATTTGGAAGACTAAATAACTTCACAAAGCCACTGCTATTAAGGACTTGGTAGTGGATCAAGGGTTGGACTTGATGATCTCAGAGGTCCTTTCCAACCCAGCTGATTCTATGATTCTATGATTCTATGATTCGATTTAGCCCCAAGCCTCAGAGATGTCCATTTCCATTTATCTAAACCAATACCAAGTTACGTATCATTTAATTTACTCTTCCTTTCTCCTAAATTTTTGACATTTACTTGATTTGTAAACTTTGATTACTACATAGAACAATCTGTTCTAATATAAGCTACTAATAATGTGCTGAATTATATCAGCATGTAAAAACTGGAGTTTTTTGTTTTTACCCAGGAAATTATTTATCACAACTTATACTTGCATTCTTTTGAGACAAAGGTATACTGAGTGGGAGAGGAGGGCTATGATTTATTTTTGATTAGAAGTGTTTCTTTTCAAAGACCATAAGAAATGCAGAGTTGAAATTAGCTCTTCAGGATATCATCAGTTTCCCTAACATTTGGAACACTATTGGGTATTTTTTTTGAAAAGGGTATATAGTATTTTCTTCTTTCTTTTTGTGTGGGTTTGTTTTTGGGAAGTGTTTTGGTTTTTTGTTTTTTTGTTTTTTTTTTTTTGTTCTTTTTACACTTCCTTGTTGCCGTTAGTAGATATATTCCATTATACACACATTATTATTTGATGTAGAAGAGTTGTTAAATGCCTCTTGGGAAAAAATGCTTCAATATTAGGGGTTGTTATTGAATTTCCTTCTTGTTAAATTAGGTCAGCAGAATAAAAGCTCGGATGAAATTTGTTAAACTTACAAAAGCAGCTAATGCACATGGACTTGGCAAGCACAGCTGCTTAATGGATGTACATACCAGGAAGGCCTTTTCCCTCCTTTGAGACTCCTGTTGGAGTTCAGTTTTCTGCTTTAAATGTAATGTGTTTGATAGTAGTGTATACTAAAGCAGTAACATTTACCTTTAAAAATAAGCTAGCACACAAGAGAAAATGGACTAAACTAATAAAAAGCACTGAATAAATGAAAAGCTAGAAGGGAATTAGATGAAGCAAACCTTTTAAAGTATAACTACAGAAACTAGACAGAAGTCTGAGTTCTGTATTACACTGCATATCTGGATTGCTTGCTGGTCTGCCAGACCTAGAAAAGTCAATGGAGGAAGACACATTTTTCAACTGCTTGAGTTTCTCGGGGGTTTTGTTTGTTTGGGGTTTTTGTTCTTGTGTTTTGCTTGTTGGCTTTTCTTTTTTTTAATTCCCTGGAGGACTATTTGAAAAACTGTCTATATTTTTGCAAAAAAATTATCTTAGAATAAGGTATGAGAATTCAGAAGAATTTTAGTAGTTTTGCGGGCTCCAAGTATTTTTTTTTTAATATTTGAAACAGTTTAAAAAAGCTTTAAATAGTTTTAAATTAAACTATTTTATCAGTCTTTCTCCTCAAATCTCTCTCTAGCTCTTCTCCCAGAAGGTCATTTTTCCCCAAATAGAAAAGAAATAAGGGGGAAAAAAATATTAAAAGCTTTTTAAAATCTATGTCCAAGGTTCCATATTTCTGTGTAATATCTTTCTGAATTATATTAAACTTACTACAGAGGAACATTGTGCCCAACTGTGCTCATTTATACAGGTTTTTGGTTTTGTATTATTTTTAATAAGTTTTCTTGGAATAATCTCTAGGAGATGTATCAATCATCACCGAAGCTATTAATCGCTTCGCCATGAGCTTTCAGGTAACAATTTTCAAAGCATTAGGCAGTACTTACTTTCCACAAGTTAATCACTTCTGTATCTCTCAGAACTTAAAAGAAAATGTTCTAATGTCACTCCAGCTCTGTTCACAGAATCACAGAATCTCAGAATATGCTGACTTGGAAGGGACACACAAGGATCATCGAGTTCAACCCCTGACCCTGCGCAGAACCATCCCCAGGAGTCACACCATATGCCTGAGAGTGTTATCCAGACATTTACTGAACTCTGTCAGGCTTGGTGCTGTGACCACTTCCCTGGGAAGCCTTTTCTAGTACTCAACAACCCTCCACATGAAGAAGCTTTTTCTAACATCTAACTTAAACCTCCCCTGATTTCAAGCATAATTTTAGCAAAATTTGCAAAATACTATACAAAATGCTCATTCAACCTTCCCCTCCCCCCCCAATAATATTAAAACATACTTCAAACAGTTTGAAACTCATAAGATTCAACAGCTGTATAAAGGGCCATGCACATCTCAGAGTTCCATTTACTGCTTGCTCCAGGAGACTGATCTTTTACACCCGGGATGCTGTTTCTATATTAAATTATATCCTCTTTTTGTCTGTTTTTTTGGCATTAATGCATAGTTGGGTTTGGAATTCATCAGAACTAAATTTAAAGTAGTAACTTTAATGTAGATCAAAAGCTTGTGTTTGTTTGCTTTTTGTTTTGTTTGTTGGGGTTTTTTTAATACAGAAATTTTAGTAAAGCTCTATTTTTTGTGAAGAGAAAATTTGAAAAAAAAAAATTACCTGGGATAGCTGCCGTTTAAGAAATTTGTTCTGTATTTAACCTTATTCAAACTTGAACTAAATTTTAATTTTTGACATTTCAAAAAGCTCATTTAAGGAAAGATACTTACGCAATGCTATTCCTGTTTTCTCCATTTCTGTTTCAGTTGGGAGCCGTTATCTATTCACAGCTCTAATCTTGTCTTTTGGCCATTTTTGCTATGTTTGTACAAAAGAAAAATATTTTTGGAACTTAAGATGCTTCCTGAAAAAACAAGTTAAACTACATTGAAATTTTATGAGGAGAATGACATTTAATTTTATTACAATGGAAGCCAGCAGACTATTTTGTTCTTGTTTTGTTCTTGCTCTGCAGAGTTGATACCAATAGGGCTATTCTTTTATACAGCCACAGTGAGAAACTTTTCCTATTTTCTGCCCCATTGTTCCAAATTTTTGGTCCCTCTCCAGCCACCAGTAGAGAGTTGCCACCACAGGCTGCAGACCCTCTGTCATAGTTCCTACAGCCATCAGCCTACAGCCAAAGTTCATACGGCTGTCAGTCATGACACACAATTTCTACTATTCTGGTTCTTCCTTGAAGTAGGGAACTTAGTAAGGGACCTCTCTAACTCAATAGAACTCCAATTCCTGGCTTATGATGCCAGAAATGAAATTCAAAACTCTGGCTAGGTTTTGAAATAGTAGGAACTATTTAACAAGCTAGTAAAAATGGAAGTAGGAAGTCAGTCAAGTGCAGAAAACGCTGCATTTTCAATGGGCCCCAGAAAAACCTTCAACTCAGCTAATTTAGTTGTTTTAATTTATTTGCCATCTCTTTAATAAAACCAGAAATAAAGTTCTAATGCTTTAGAGAATAGTGTGATGAAGGAAGTACTTTAAAAAGACACCTTTGCAAAAGACTCTAATTCAAGATGCAACTAATATTTCTGTCTGCATGTGTAACCTATTAGTGTAAGTTATCCCTTAAGGGAAAAAGAAGACGATACATTTTATGAATATTTTTAGGAGTACTTGAAACAGACAAATTAGCTCTGTCAAATGATCAATTCTTAATGGATTCTAATCTCATTATTCCTTGTATTATAGATTTATGTTCACTACTTTATGCATTATATCCCAATGAAGTAATCTGAAGTAATTCATAATTTAATTGCTTAGTTCTGAACTAAGGAGATAATTGGTAAATTGTCAATAAGCTGCTTATTTAATAGCCTGAAGTAGAACCCTTACACACCACAGTGACCACACTTCAAGTTATTAAATTATAACACGAATTTGCAAAGTAGTCAGCTATACCTTTGAACTTCAGAATTCAGTCCTCTTTATGAAGTCCTGCAAGTCTTGATCTGCTTAGGAATTTAAATTAAATATGCACGGTCCAACACTAAACTAAAAAACCTCAGCAACTAACATTTCAGGAATTAGGTATTATAATTAGTAATACTAATCATATTTCCCAATCATCAAAAATAATTCACTCAAAGGAGTGTTTTGCATGTTGTTTTCATAATTCATGGGGAAAAAGACTGAAAATCAAGCAGAGAAAACAAAGGAAAAGGAAATGCTGAACATTAAAACTTTGCTAGAGAATTTTGGGCTACAGAGAGATTACACAGAAGCATTCATTATGTCTTATTTTTAAGAATATTTATATATTACAAATTCTAATTGTTATTAAACACAGTCCCCCCTTCCCCGCCAAGTTATCATGCAGTACATTAACTTCAAAGTAGAAGGCTAAAGATTCTATCTTCTTTCCAATGGTAGTTCAGTAACTGGATATCCAAAATTGTAGTTAGGCAAACGGAAATGCAAAGAAAAAACGGAAAAAGTAACTCTAAGCAGATGATAAACTGAAGAGGAAGAAGATATCAAACCTCGCCTCCTCCCAGTTCCCCTGCTATGGAGAATACAGTCCTCCACCCTGTAAAGATCTTTGGATGCCTCACCACAATCCTTCGTTGGTCTTCTTAAGGAAGAATGAAACCCTCAGGCTTAAGACACAGTGCAACATCAAAATGGTGAACAGAAAAGGCAGAGGATATTAGTAGGTTATCTTGCATAGCAATTTTGACTGTTTATTAATGAGGCTTTTTTTTTTATTAATTAGATTACTTGGATACCTAACAATAATTCTTAACTCTCTGCATATGACGAACTCACTTTTTCTCACAGCAAGACATCGAGAGTAGCACACTATTATGGTGGTTCTCTACACATACACTTAAATTTATCTTTGTCACTAAAATTTTGGATGAGAGGTTATGAGTGCAGAACTGACAAAATGGTAGGTGACTTGTGGACATGTGAAATTTATACGCAACTTCATAATTTCTGTACCCTGTGAGATCCCCATAGCATTTCATCATGTGCGGCACCTTGTTCTCCCTTCTAAATGACTCTTTCCTATCTGATTATATATACTGAGTTAAGTTTCACAGGTCTTGGTAGTTACCCGGTATTTCTCTGCATAATTTGGATGAACAAGTATAGAGTCTGCATAAACCGCCCCAGCTGAATTAAAGAATAAACATCAAAGTATTAAAAAAAAAAAAAGAAAAAATCTGAATTTTGCAGGGTATGATTAAAAAAAAAGTGGAAAGATCGTAATAGGTTGCACAGCATAACAATAAACTACTCTGTGAGTTGACACAGGGAGGCAGCCAGAACAACCACAAAGCCATGTCTGACATAAAAAGAGTACATTTATTTCATTACCTCACTAACCAGAGGATCGCAAAGCAGTACCCAGGTCGAGACACACAAGTGAGAATGTTAGGCTTAGTCCATGCTAGACAGCCTGCTGTTTGCACCAATTTATCAAGGGCCCTTGCATGGGTAGTACACCATCGTGCTGTGATCTCCTCTGCCTTTTTATCATCACTGAGCTTTGATCTTCTCTCTCCCTAAACAGGCAGCTCAAGAACGTCCATGAGAGTGTCTCTGTCTCTCAAAACACCTACGTTATCTCTACACAGAAACTGTATTTCTCAAAACAGACAGAGGATAAACAGCATTAGGTGTAATACATGGGGTTTCCCACACTGTTATTGTCCAGGCCTTGGCAATCCCAGCTGCGAGATCACTTGAGCGCATCTACGACCCTTGACATTCCTCCAGTTTTAACCCTTTTCTCCCAATAACTACCTAGGCACAGTTCTGGAGAAAATAATGGAGAAAAAGGGTATAATAGTTCTGAACAATCCCAATAGTGAGTCTTTTATCAATTATCTTGAAAAAGAAAAAAAAGAAGAAAGAAAAAAGAAAAAGAAGAAAAAAAGAAAAAGAAAAAGAAAAAGAAAAAGAAAAAGAAAAAGAAAAAGAAAAAGAAAAAGAAAAAGAAAAAGAAAAAGAAAAAGAAAAAGAAAAAGAAAAAGAAAAAGAAAAAGAAAAAGAAAAAGAAAAAGAAAAAGAAAAAGAAAAAGAAAAAGAAAAAGAAAGAAAAAGAAAAATAAAAATGTGGACAGGAATATGATTCTTAAGAAGTTTAAGAAGTATGAAATAATCCTTCCTCTTCATTCAGCCTCATTTCAAATTCTGTGTCCACATTTGAACACACATCTAATTATTTACAACATGTAAATTATTAGAAATCAGGCTAGCAATAAAAAGTTTAGGAAAAAAATTGTTATTTTTGAGGAAAGAACTACACCTATTTACTCAGTCTATATAAAGAAAAAAAGATTAAGAAGGTGGTAAGGTTGTAGTTTTCAGAAACACTGTTGAAAATAAGAAATTATTCTCAATGCACACCACAGATAGTATAAGCAATTGACTTCACTCACAACCACAGTATTTAGGTTAAGGAAGTAAAACTTCCTACATATTTGCAGGGTTATTTGGCAGCTGAAATGAGATGTGGCTGGAGGATAGGAATAACAGTCTGAGAAAACTTCTTTCAGAAATGGGCTGCTTGCAGCCCGTATTACCAGAGTATTTCTCAAGATGTTTTCAAGCTCCATCCTGTTGAAGTCTATCCCTTCTTTTTCCACATCATTATTTCTTTTCATTAAGTCTTGTACCACTGCTACCAGTGGCCACCCTATTCTCCTATATATGAGTATGTATCATTCATTCCAGATCAACTGCATCTTTTCCATTTATCTGATTTCATCTCAAAAGCAGCTTTAGATTTACTTTTGTGTGTTGAAAGCAACTTAAATTCTCTTGCTTGCCAGCCAGCATAGCATGCTTTTCCATGTCAAATGATACAGTCCTAGACACATGGTTCCCCCCGCCGTTTAGATAGGGTCTCACCCAGTCCTCTGAGTTTCCTTCCATAAGATTTTGTAGTTGTATTTCTCCTTTAAATTGTCTGCTATGCTCTCCTAGATAGTGAATTTAGCTCTTTCCTCCTACACTGTGAATTCAATCCATGTATTTCTTCCTAAATGATTATTCCCCTTGTGTTTAGCCCATGACCATGCTGCCTTCTAAACATCCAAATTCCATTAGCAGACTTTTTTCTTTTACAAAAACATAGTCCCCTACTTCATATATTAAAAAACTCAACTGAAACCCAAACCAACTTATAGCTTTTAGTATTTGATTATGCTTGCTAGCTTCTCGCTTCCTCTTCCTTCCTTCCTTTTCA
Source organism: Cephalopterus ornatus (assembly GCA_013396775.1). Taxonomy (NCBI): domain Eukaryota; kingdom Metazoa; phylum Chordata; class Aves; order Passeriformes; family Cotingidae; genus Cephalopterus; species Cephalopterus ornatus. Next base: position 104,815 of record VZRE01010878.1, read on the forward strand.
AAAAAAAACCAAAAAAAAGCAAAACAAACCAAAACCAACCAACCAAAATAAACATAAAATACCTCTCATGATTAAAAAAATCCACAAAACCTGTTGTGATATTTAGCATGCATGCTAGGTGAAGGGTAGAAGAGACTGATGGTGGAGAGGAGGACAATGACCTGTTCTGATGAGAAGCAGCGAACAAGCTCCAGAATGTTGTTTTCTTCCTCTGAAGAAGAAAACTGTGACTTATCAGTGAAATTAAATCTATTTCCATCACTACCTCGTTGTAATTTAGGCAAAAGGATATGCCTAAAAGATTTTGTTAACACTCCATTTTCTTTCGCTTATTCGTTACATTCCATCTTTGACAGATCACAATTTTTCTGGAAATAAAAATATAAGAAAATTTTATCTGAATTTTGCCAAGAACAAAAACAGATCACTGAGTATCTAGAACTGGTGACTTAATATTCCTTCTCCTTGTACTGAACTGTTTTTCTGAACGGGGTGAATTATAAAGAATAATGCTGAACAGTTATCAAAAAGACATTTTTTTCCTTCAGGGCAGGTGGATTTTTAAATCTCCTAGCCTTTGCTATACAATGCTTTCACCTGCCAGCAAACCCTAAGCCTTATTAGAGAAACAGAACAAGCACAGAAGCGTGCCAAATATCTAAAAACTCACTCTAATCTCATCAGGAGTTTATATCTTCAGCTCAGGCTGAAACCTTACAGCTTCAGAGAGCAGAGCCAGTTCACTAAAGCATAAAGAATTGGGGCATTGAGAGACTGTGCCTGCTTAGAAAACTGTGTAATTTAATAAAGTGTTCATTGATGTCTACACAGTGGCTCCTCAAACTTGTGTTAGTGCCTGTGCCTGCAGCATGGATAGTCACATTCCTGCTAATTAGATGGTAGCGCAAGGATTACACTCTTCCTTAGCAATCAGGGAGAAATGGAAATTCACAGTTGAAATTAATGGGAGGATCACATTTTAAGAAATTTTGCTGAAGCATACAATTTTAACTCTCACATTTATTAGAATAAAGCTATAAATACTAAAAAAATGGACTATATTATTCACAAATTTCATGAATGTTATATCTGTTGTTTAAAAAAAATCTTGAGTGACAAGAAGGTACCTTTGCAATGCACTAGATTTTTTTCCTATAAATATTTCTTAAAGTGCATAGACTTTCATCTGTGTTCAATTACTTTATAATAATTTTATAAGACTAAGAAGTCCTGCTATGGCTTTTTGTATTGTTCTCAGTTTATACAGCAAAGAAGTACCTTTATGAAGTGACTGCAGTTTCTTGGACCAGGATGACCTGACATTACCAGGAGAAAAAAAAAATAAAAAAATTGTAGGGAATGTTAATATCATTTATTATACTTGTCTGCTGTGGTTGGATCAAATGATCATAATTTCTTCACCCTTAGTGAGTCAGAATTATAGATTCGGCTTTATAACTTGCCTGTAAGCTGTTATAAATGTCAAACCATGATAACAAACCTCCTAAGAATATACCATATATATTTATAGTGTATAATAATCTGTAGCCTTTTGTGCCTTACATTACACCAACTACAGTGCATTGCGACAAGATGAAGTACTGTACATCATGTTTTCAATTTAGGCAATACAATATTTGCTATTGCCTCTGTGATGTGAAACTATCTGTTGTATGAGGTATGCATGAAGAGCTAATTAGAAGATCATATCCTGCATTTTTCCAAGTGTTTCTTGCTTTAAAACAGTACACAGCAGGCTGCAACCAACGTATTTTCAAAATTAGGCTTACAGCAGAATTAACTGTAAAGATCTGCAATTCATATAATAAAAACTCACTTTTTTGGCATATATAAGTAATGAAAATAATGCATCTTGCCTAGTATTGCAAAAGGAGATCTGCTCTTAAGTAGCATATGGGCATGATAAACTGCTGATGGCCATGAGACAATTAGAAACTTAGGAGGCAAAGAAATTTTCACTTAAGAATATTTCTGTGTACTATAAAACTCCCTCTGTGCTATAAATACACTGACACTAAAGAGTGCTTTTCATGCTCAGAAAACATTATTTATACATATACTGACATTACTGTATAAAAAATAGAGGTAGACATTGATCTGATAAATTAAATTATGCATGGTCTGACCCTGCATTCCACACTTGGATCAGGAATGTTCTGAATGCCTCCTGCAATATCTGTAGAGTTCTATGCTTTATACAATCTCTGTTAGTATCTCAGCTTTCAAGGCAAGAGAGGTTGGGCCAATATAGTATCTTCTATTGGACTTAGCTGGAAAAGTCAGTTAAACCTGTGGATTTCAGAAATATTCACTGGGCAAATCTCCTGACATTTAAGAACATGTTTGTATAGTACAACTTCTTTTGATATATCTTTCATGTTTGATGGTTATACAGAGATATATATGTTGGTTTGCTGGTTTTCTATATTTTGTAGTTTTTTGATGCTGACCATGGCATCTGAGAAAGCAGTAACAATACAGGACTATTGCAGAGATAGCCTGAAGACAGTCACTGAATTTGTAATGAAAGCCAAATAAAGACATGCCTACTTTTCCTGTCCAGATATCATCTATGTAGAACACTTCTTGACAAAACACATACTTAAAAGTTATTTCAGGAGAAAAATCAATGTGCAGAAAAACATTTGTAATACCCACCTCAATAATGTGAAGAGGGACTCTTCTCAACAAGAACACTCCTCTGGAGAACTAGATAACTGAATTCTCCTTTTTTTTGTTTGTTTGGTTGGTTTGGTTTGAGGTTTTTGCCTCCCCATAATGTAATACATTTCACACACTGTGATGTGTGCTTTTCTGTGAAATACATGGGTGGAAATCAGCAACCACTTTGCACTGGAAATAAACTTGTGAGGCTAATTGGTGAAGATCTGCATCCAGGTGCCACAAGTGACATTTTTTTCAAAATGATAATTTCATCTTTCTCTCCTGATTTTCAAGGGAAACCAACGAAACACCTTTCAAAGATAAACTGAAACAGATCTTAAAAACTCACCTGGAAGCCAAAAGCAATGAACTCAAATGAATTTTTTTTTTTACTGAGCATTATATTCTCTCTCCATTTTTAACCTCCATGTCTGCAGATTATAAACTAACTAAACTTCTTTGAGAGCTAAATGTCTCTTGTTATTCTCTAAAACACACTTTTCATAATAGTCTATTTCATTGGTGACAACTATATATGTGTATATGCATTCTCTCCTTACAGAGTTAATGTAATTGATAGCTTTCTAATTAAAATCAGAGAAACTTCAACTTCTGAATAAAATCCACTTCTATTTCAGAACCAAAAAAGATTCTGTATGCCTGAAAGAATGTTTTGTTTTGTGGTTTCCTTTTTTTCCAAATACAGCAAGACAGGCTAGTAAAATATTTTAACTTTATTAAAAAAGCTATACCTCAACTGTAACTTCTTGAATCATTACAGTTATAGCAACACTAGCAATCTTTATGACATTCATTGGTGCTTCATCTATGATGCAGAGAAGGAATATACTCTTTTCTATTACTCTACAGAACACAATAATAAAATATTATTCTATTATTCTAGATCACCTGAGATTGTAGAGCAAGGATGTGACAGACAAGAAGGCAAATTGCATCTTTCGAAGTCTCAGGATACAATACTGAGTGGTCTTTCATTTATCCCCTTCTGAGAGGCTTCTATTCTGTATCCTGTACTTTTGTAGCCTGTTTCAAGCCTGTTTCATGAGGTCATTAATATATGAATAGCAATGGATTTACTATTAGTCAAGTTAAATCATTTGGCTGCTCAGTGAGGAGGAATGTGGTAGACAAGAAAATAATAGTAAGCTCCTACCTGTAGGATAAAGCTATGCTCTGAAGAGCTATAAATACACTGAAGTTATTATAGCTGCATAACTCAAGTAATAGAGCATTGATATAATTGAGTATGGACCGATGAGCAACTACAAAATATAATAACAAACAGAATCTTCCTAATCCATAGGAAGGTTGTCTGCTTTGCTGCCCCAAATGAAGAAACCTGTGTCTCAGATGAAATGTTGAGTCAAGCTGTGTGGGTAAGCATGAGCAGCCCTTGTCTTCAAAAGATGTGAGATATAAGGCAAGTTCAGGACATTTGTAATTAGTGCATGAGCAGTTGCATCCTGAAGGTGTAACCATGATCCAGGTGTCCGGAGAATCAATAGTTAAACAAGGCACATATTGACAAACAGGACAAAGTGGAGAGTGAGAAGCAAGGAGAAAGACTGTAGAAAATCATCAACCTGCATCTCCTTTCTCAGGCCCAAACCTTGCTTAGCAGCAAGTAGCAACATCCATGGTGTAAAGCTTGAAGATGTTCCATTTTCAAGGAGAGGGGCCAAGTAGCAAGAAAGGAAGTCTGACTCGTGGTAAAAATTAAAAGGAATTATTATCCCATAGTGTTATGTGTGCATATTTGTTTGTTTCACTTCGGAAAGTAAAAATCTTCCAGCATAACTGAAAGTGAACTAAGGTAGTGATTTGACTTAAGAAAACCTGGAATAATCCCATATGATCATAGATAAATTTGTTCTTAAAAGGGCTGTAAAGGAAAGAAAACCAGAGGATGCCTGGGAGATTACCCAGGCCTTGGAATTCATCTGAGATGTTTTCTTGTGGTCTGCAAAGACTGCTTGAAGGAAGAAAGATGACAGACAGATCCTTAAGAAAAGATCCGAGGTGTTGAATTTAAGTTTTTTATTCACTGGCATTGCCAAGAGTGGATTAAAAACAAACAAACAAACAAACAAACAAGCATCTCACCTACAGTTATGGTATTACATTTTCTTTTCCCTCAATTTGTCTTATGTCATGGCATTAAGACATGGCTAAATGTTGTTAAATACAAACTTTGAAAATGTTAATAAAAGAAAGCAGGATTATTTAAAAGGTAAGATTTTTATTTTATTTTTTACCCCCAGCATGTTTTCTCTACAAAATGTAACTTCATTAACTCCAAAATCATTCTCAAACTCAGTACAGATGGCAACTAATCAGTCAGAGATGTTAACTGAGGCCATTCCTCTCCAGAAGACTGTTCTGATCACCAAGTCTTAGGATCTATCACCACCCCTCTCACTGAAATTGTTCCACACTGTAGACTATTTTCATAGCGGACAAAACACAGAAAAAGAGGTAAGATAGAATGACAGTTGCCAAGTAGACATGTTGTTCAAAAAGGCCTCAGAAGAAGAAAAATCAAAGCCAGGCAGAATATTGTATTATATTATAGTTGTAGCTATATTCTGGCAACATTACATTCTGGCAGTCTCTCCCTGCTCTTGCCTTCTTCTTGCAACACCAATTAGTATCTCTAGAAACTACATCAAAAAATGGAATAGAACAAGGTTTCCTCAATAATTTCCACAGTGCTAACGCATTTTGAAGACATATTTCAAGACTTGTGAGACCTAATTTTTTATGTAACACAAAAAGGTCCAATTACCCATGAATTTCAGCCTAACCACTTTGTTTTATTCAGGAACTTGAAAACTGAAATGTTCTAAACTTCTGGACACCTGAACAGGTTTCCTTCTGACAGAAACCATTGTCGTCCTTCATTCCCCCATCCCCAGTGACCACTAGTATTTCTCTGAAACAGTCTGAAGCAATCATCCAACAGACTGTATTAAACTGTTGGACACATCCTAATAAAATATAAGATGCATTAGGTACCATTTTTAAGTATTCTGAGGGGTTTTTGTTGGTAGTTTTTGGGGGTGGGTTTTTTGTTGTTTTTTGTTGTGTTTTTTTTTGTGAGAGAGTGCCATAAAGTAATACCTGCAGAGTAAATTAATTTTATTTTGTAATACTCTGTAGTAAAAAGAATGAGGTTTCAATATCATTTGCAGATAACTCAAGAAATTTTATACATGATTTCTTTACTACAGACAATTAGTTCAGATAATAAAAGGAATTTTTAACCTTATTTTTGACTTTTGGTATTTATAAAATGACTTGGAGGTGAGAACTTAGGTAAGGTTCACTTTGGTGACATGTTACCTTTTTGAAACACAGCAGTTTTTGGCCAACCAGACTTCTAAGTTGGAACACTGTAATATAGTGAATTGGCAACTGGCAGGTAACACAGAGCCCCTCCAGTGCCTATAGGTGTATTATTTAAAACAAGCATCTGTTAAAAAGTTTTCATCCATTTCAGTCACGAGAAAGGAGAGATTCTCCTCCTGTATAAACATGAAGATTGGAGGAAATTAAGCAAATAGTCATACAAGCAAAATAATGGCCTATAATTATTTGTTAAAATAATCAGGAACTAAGAATAACATCAAAAGGTCAAGGTGAAAAAAAAGTTTTGAAGAGTACAGGTAGAATTAGAATTTTTGATAGATTTTCAGTGTTAGCTGGTTTCTTTTCATCTGAATTCTCTGAGATAATTTCATGAAAGGCTTTGGAATTGGGATTATAAAACTGTAGCTCTTCAGACAGTTATGGCTTTATTGTAAGTGCTATCTGAAAGGTGGTTGAATGGCTGATAAAATTTCAAGTTATGTGGTTCTGGATACAATTGCTTGTTTGTTTTTTTTCTGTGCATAGTTGTATGTGTGTGTGTATAAACTTTGCAGCTACAGGGATACTTATTCAGCAAAGTATATGGTAGTTGGAATATTATATAAAAATAGAAAAAAAATCTCTTCTGAAGGGAAACCAAGAGAAAATTAAAAAAAAATAATCAAGACTTTTACTTATTTTTTTGATTTATATTTTATTGTTCATTCTGTTCAATATTGTATTTCAAGGAAACCCACTTGTATTCTGTTTCTCTGATAAGTCCCCTCCAATCAACCATGCTTAATTTGTTCTGCCTTCCTTCCTTCCTCTCCCTCTTTCCCTCTGTCCCTCCCTCTCTCCCTCCCTCCCTTCCATTTTTTTTGCTCTATCACTACAGTCACAGATTTCCTTTACATGTCTGTTGGATATTCATAAAGTAGCAACCAATATTCAACCAATATTGACCAGCCCTGTATGTCCCTTGTCCCATCAAGCGAGACGATCTTTTGCCTAACAGCTCTTTAGTCCAAACTGAAAATGCAAAGCTGCAAGGGGCTCTACTAAGCAGGGTCTTTGCCTATATGCAAAGTGACAGGAGTCTTGCTATTTTGCTCCAATGATTCTCTAACTACACCCGCAACAGTCAGAAAACAAAACGCAAACAGTGTATATGTTGTCACATTTAGCCAGCAAGCAAACAACTAAAAAAGGCTGCCTCACAGCTTAAGAATACTGTTTTACAATAGCAAGGTAACTGTGATGGTCAAAGTGAAAATGGATTAATATTTCATAGGTTTATCCAATTCCTTCCTTTGTTAACCAACAAATAGTTTTAATTAAAATTATGTATTTCCACAAGTACTATTAGCTATAAAGTCGATACTGGTGTAGGATTACATTTATCCCAACAAAACTCAATGATTTATAGCAATATACCTGTTGTACAGTGAAATCTGTGGTTTTACATAAGTAATTATTTTATGATGCATGCAGTATTTACAACATTTTCTAATTAACTCTCTTTTTTTTTTCTATTTTGAATCTAAGATGAATAAATTACTATTATAATTGGAAACTGAATGCTTATAGTTCAGTTGTGATCAAAAGTCAATTAGGAATCAAGCCATACTTCTGTGTGAAAAAACCCTGTTTATTTGTATTTAATGTGACTGAATAATAATTGTACAAGAGAAATACAAGGCATTTAGAATATTGGAATAATTTATGCCTGTCTACTACCATTTAGTCTCTGGTTTTTGGGGTTATTTGTCAGGTTTTTTTAGAACCAGGGACTTTTTCATTACAATACAAACAGCTTATAATTTAACTTAAGGGGTTTTTTAAACAACAGTAATTATTCAAACTGAAAGGAATTACCAGTGGTTAATGATGTATTGATCTTTGAAGTTTAAAAACTACTAGAAGTGTTGAAGAGTGTTTTTACAAGGGCTTATTCCTGCCTTGTGCTGTATTATATGCAATATTTTTATATAATTCCTGAAGGAGCAATGCTGTCCTAGGCAATAAATACGCATTTTTGTTTACAGAATATTCTTCTGTAAACTTATCAAATGTTTAGAACAGCAAGTGAAATCTCCCTTGTAGAGATCAAATGGGTAACCACAAAGAGACTGCAAAAAATAATTCTCTAATTCCAATTCTTTGAGTCAATAACGCACTCAAACTGTCAGCTCAGTTATAAACAGACTTCCATCCTCATAAATGAAAAGATAATGATCTATATACCACTCAGATCCCTGAGAAAGCTGTCCTGAAAAAAAGGTCTTCTTAGGACAACAGGAGTTTGATAGTTCTGCGTATTTAAAGGCAAAGCCTTTCAAATCTGCATATGTGAAATATATAGAGATATATGCAGCATATGACAGAGCTTTTTGACACTATCAACTAATACCTTGGACAAACACAAAATACTTCTCTAAAACAACCAATACTTTAAATTTTTTATTCAGCTACAGTAAAAAGGAAAGAAATCTCACACTTAATCCCACTAGAGGCATAACATACTACAACCTCTCAATTCATTTTTTGCTCTCCCTATTAAACTGTCTTTATGAGCTTTCTTTTCCCCATCCCACAGCAGGGGGAGCGAGCAAGCAGCTGTGTGGTGCTTTGCTGCCTACAGGGTTAAGTCAGAACATCCATCCATTTCTTTTTTTTCCCCCTTACAGAAAGTCATCTTAAATAAAGGTACTCTTTGGGGATAGCAGGAACCAGATGATCTGCACGTTTTTAGCAGCAAATTTCTTCAAATCTCTTGCACGGAGGGAAGTACTATGGAAGATCATAAAAGTATATGTGATGGACACTTCTTAAACTTCTCAGGTTACAAAGTCACCAGAAAAACCTAAATTTTATATCTTCTACTAACACTATTGTCCAAAAGCTGGCTACGAAATAAGGCCATAAAGGTACAGCTACAACAGTACACACACTACAATATATTACGATACTTTCTGCAAAAAATATTATAGGAAGTGTCAATATAGGAAACATTGACCATCTGTTATCAAAAACACTCCAGGGGAAGTAAATCTATTTCCATCCAGAGCATACCATGACTTAACTAGGAGCTAAAGAATTACTGTTTTATCCAATCTGCCTTGATATTTTTGCAGGATGGCATCCAGCTTCTCACTTCTGGAAGGCTTATCAGACAAGATCTCTGTCAAACTGCTACAAATATTATTTGTTGCACCTGCCAAGAAAAATGCATTGACCCGATGCTAATGTCAGCATGGGAAGAAGCAATTTGGAGCATTTAAAACTTCCTATTCTCATTTATAGCTTGCTTTCCAGTAAAGCAAGCAATTATTAGAAGGTTAAGACTTTAGACAAACATAGGAGGAAGGTTACTTGAGGTCCTACATCAATTTATTAAGGTCCAATGGATCAATGGTTCCAAATAGAAAGTAAGAGTGATTCTTAACAGGCTGTAAAGGTCACATAAATTAAATGGTAATACATCCCACTGAATGTTTTTATTCTTATGACTCATTGTGTTCACTTTTCCAATTTCCCTTCAGTGTCACTCTTGAGTTACTTGTTCTAGCCTTTATTTTGAACATCAATTTTCATTGGCATGTTGACAGTTATCCTTTCTTTTCTCAACATTGTCTTTTTATCCCTGGAGTTTCTTTTACTCCTCTTCCAAACCCTTGTTTGAGAAAGGCAGACTAGCATAAGAATCTAATGTCAATGACAGTGTTATCTTTATGTTACTACAAAAATGTCAAGGATTTGTTCTCAGTTTCAGCAACAAAAAGCCAGCTACTCTTAAGTAGCTGAAGTACAGTTGCTGAAGATATTCACTGATGCCACTCAGGGCAAAATGTGATATATATTTAAAGTGTGTATTATGGTATTGAAGGAAACTATCAGATTTTTTCCTCAGTGATGAGAAGCACAGAATTACAGTGTTATGAAATATAAACACATCAGCAAAACTTAGAGGAAATGTCAAGAAATTATTTCCTCCCTCTTCTTTAAACATTATTTTTTTGAGTAAAAGAGATATCTCATTTGTAATTACTATTATATGAGTGAAGATTTAAGAACTCAAGTGTAATTTCTTCCTGTGCCTATGAACAAACCTTCCAACTTGCAATCCCTGCTTCATATTCCTCAGTGCAACTCTAAGACAGACAGATTTATGATAGTGAAGAAAATAAATATCAAAACTAAAAAAAGCATAAATACCAAAACCAGCTTTGAAAGTTTGGTACTTTTCTGGCAACTTGTGAGGCAAGCCATCAAACGCTACCTGACAGACAATGAGGTCAGCAAGAAGTCATGTCACAGAGCAACCAGATCACAGCAGCAGCACTGCTGCTGTCATTTCTATCCTCAGCCCTGACAGGTGCTGCATTTGTGTCCCTTCTTCTCTTCAATAGGACAGCAGCCTCTTCAATACCTCTGTGGCTCAGTGTTTTTCCAAATCCTGTTTGATAACCTTCTCCAATTTAATTTCCCCTCCAGGAGCTTTATTTATGCAAATTGCTGAGGTCTGCAAATGCTCGTCTATACCAAGGTATGCAAGCTTGTTCCACAGTATCAACATCTGTAACATTATTATACTCTTTTCATTAACAATCTCCTTTTATTCCTTCATCTTATAGAGAACTTTCTCATAAGGAACAAAACTTCAGTTCTATAGAACAATATTCTGGAAATAAATCCATGACCCCCCTTCTTCGCTTAGGGGCCATTTTTTTACTAAGGTATTAAATAAAGATGAAGTCTTTATTTAATGGGGGACTTGGCGAGGAATAAGGAAGGACAAATTAGGTACTAAGTAAAAAGGATTCTATCATAAGATGAAACATGGTTGTGCTAAAACAGACATATAAGCTAGGTATAAATAGGAAATAGGAAACCAGTCCAAGGGTGAGGAGGATAAAAAGAACAGGTGACAGCAAGTCAGAAAGGATGAAGAAGGTACTGAATTAGTCATCTACCAAATGTCTTTGACATCTGTGTATTAATACAAAAAGCACACTGAGCGAACAGAGAAAATCTTGCAGTGTTTTGCAGTAAAAGTTGAAAATCATACGATAAGCATAATAGAGAGCTGGTGCAGTATCCCATAGGACTAGATGATTATGATAATATTATGTGCAGGAAAGACAAGAAGACCAAAGGAGGAAGTAGTTTTTGAAAGAAACTGTATGGCACAAACAAAAGCTTTTGTAGTGCAAAAGTGGTATAGGAAATGCAGTAAATAATAGACTCTGGCTAAGCCACTGCCATTTCATTCAAAACATAGGGAAGCAAGCACCTCAAAAATATAAAATACACTATATTGCTAAATTTGAGTATAAAGGAATAGCAGAAAATGAAAGAGGTAAAACGGACAAAGTCAAGGTACAGAAAGAAAATTCAGAGACATCTAGGATGAAATAATTCTGTAAGAGAATTAGAAACAGAGTCCAGATTGAAAATTTTGGTTCAATACTCAGTGGAAGAATAGCATTTTCCAGATAGAACGAATGAAGTCAGAGAATACAGTGTATCCTCACAGCAGCATTGCTTCTAAAAGTAGATATAGGACAGATAGCTAATATAATTATTATTGGCACCGACATGTTACGATCTCTGCATTGAACAGGAAGGATTCATTGAAGAACCTAGATGTGAACGGCCATGTTTTGCAATCCTATTAGCTGTGGAACAATATGAGCTTACAGCCAAGAGCCATGAGACACTGGAGAAATCCATTAACAATTCCTAGGTGCACAGTGATGTGAACTCCCCCTGAAGGGGATAGAACAACATTGGACAATGTGTGCAGCTGTAAGCAAGGCAACTGTTAAGTTATGGGATGACTCTTTCAGTGATAAGACATTCAGAAAACCCAGCAACCAAATAGCAGTGCATTCATAGGTTGATAAAATAAAACCACCTCAGCATAGGAATAGACAATGCTTGAAGACCACGTTCTGTTAACTGCAATTTACAGGTTTTTTAAGCCCTGGGCCTAATGAATTTGCCATTAGTATAGAACATGAATTGGCTGAAGCAGTTTCAGAATAGTTAGTCATTCTCTGATTAAAAATATATATTTTCCACTCCAATTCCTCTCTAAATTTTTCCTATGATTGAATAATTATCATGCCTTGTGGACAGAGAAAAACTACTAAATGTCAACCATCTTAATGTTCACGAGGCAAACAGATCACTGAATATGATTTAACAGCATTGTCTGGATTCAAAAAAAGAAACCAATATATGAGGAAGATTACTACCTATAAAAAAATAAAGTATATCATATATATATATGTCTCAGGCAACCATGGGAAGGGCTCAGCTGAAATAACAGATCCATTTTGAACACTACACCTTAAGAGAGGTGTGGAGAAATCAGGAGTAAAAGAGAAACTGTCGTGACTATACTGGCATAAGTGAACAAACTAGTGTCATTAGGCTATAAAAAAAAAAAGGCATATGAGAGTGAAGAATAAATTATAACTTAGAAATATGAAAGACTTCAGTAAACAGGACAGAGGATTATCTGTTATCCTTGTCTACTGAACAGGCAAGAAGTAATGGTTGAGATAATTTGTAGCTGAGGGAAAAAAAAAAAAAAAAAAAAAAAAACACAAAACCCAGCCCAGTGAATTAATTTTTTTTTTGGTAATTTTTATAATTACTTCTACAGACAGAACTAGCACACATTAACATAGTACAATTCATCTCTTAAGACTGTCTTGGAGATTAACTTCCTTTTCCACCTCTATCCATCCTTAATCTTGTAAGTGCTATACCCAGAAGACCATCTGAACTTCATTTTATTTAGACTGAAAAAAAGTAATAAAAGGCTATTATGTAATGTATACTTTCAGATATCTTTCATTTCTGCTTGGTAACTGAACAAAGTAGAATAATCAAGCTTTTTGAGCCAATCTTAATCATACAGACTCTATTTTGTGAAATCTAAAAAAATAAAATGTTCCGTTAACCTAGATTCTACTTAAGTAGTATTTGCAGGCTGGCTTCCACAGCCCTCTAGGGATATAAACATAATTTGAAAAACTAAATGCCTACTCATATTTTGTTTAGTAGTAGCTCACCAGCCATTTGCTTTTTTAGAGTTGTCACTTTAGACTACTGAATTTTCAGAAGTACCTTATAACATCAGTGGAAACAGAAAACAGCCTGAGGGCCTGAACACAAAATGGTTAATGCTTATATACCCGCTGTGTCGTCAAGGAAAGGAAGATGGAATGATTCCAAGCGTGCAGAAAAAATGCTGTCTGAAAAAGGAAAAGTAGTATGAAAACTTTAATCACACTGCTATTAAGGATGACCTGTCTCCAATATAATGTTTGATTCTTTTAGGTATTTCAACCATTTCAAATCACACTTAGCTCTAATGTGATATGTCCTTTAATCATCAAATTTAAAATATTATGTTTCCAAAGAGATTGTGGTGGAAAGAAGCAGAGGAAAAAAAAATCAATATAGCTTAATTTACAGAAAACTTTAAAAAAAAAAAAAAAAGAAAAATAATCAACATTTTATTAAATTGGCAAACTGCTTCCTAATCAGACTTGAAAGTTTCAAGATTTATTTTATTATATATTGAATTTATTTTTTTTACTTAAGCATAAAAATATAGCCAGTGATACATAGCCAGTGGCCAGGGATGAACCTGAGTTAGGGCAGGTTATTTCAAAACTCTCTGAGTTATTCCCCAGTCTTGTCTACTTAGTTTATAAATGCCTTATATCTGTGACTGTCTCTAACAGGCCACAACATTTCTAGTTAAAGAATTCCATGGAAAGACTTCCAGAAGTACAAGAAAATTCGAGCACCTAGACTAGACGGTTTACACAGGTCTTACTTAATGCTGCAAGCCCCAACACACTATAGAAAGATGTATTTGTTTGCTTTTCTCTCCTGTGTAAAGCTGCACATGGGTAAAGCTGCACATCTTCAGATGCTGTGTGTACCCTGGGTTATGTGTTTCATCTCCCATTAAACAGCTGAGACATCCTGGTTCTTCTCTCCCGCATAAACCCATTTTTTCTCAATTATGGCTCAAGACGTCAAAGCAGATGGAAGGTTTTTGAAGAGGATAACCAAATCCCACCAGGATGTTTACAAGGAAAGAGCCCCAGAGATTATATGTGAACCAGCCCAATTAGTAGGACAAGTTCCCAGGATGAAACTGATGGTTAGTTCGAGTTCAAACCAAAAAAAACCCCCATCAGTTATGACGATTTATTTTATATTTCATTCAATAACCTTCATGTGCTGCCCAACCACCCGTATAACTCAAATTTCTAGTAGGTAATAAGACCATAGACTAAGAGGAGTGGATATAGTTTGGGGGGGAGGGTGGTGGTGGTGGTTGTGCTCCTCAACTACAACATATTAAATGAACAAAAAGCAGCCTAAAGCTCTTCAGAAATTCTGAAGTCTGCTGTTCTGCAAACAACAAGGTAATGCACAAACAGGTAAGAGATCAGTGCTTATGCACAAACACTGCTGCAACTCAATAACCCCCATTGCTTCATATACCTATCAGTAGCTAATAAGTGATTTATGATAAAAACTGACTTATCTTTATCATTAATTAAATCTTCATAAATAATAGCCTATATACACTGAAAATTATCCAGGAACTATAGCTGTACATCAAGAATACTGTTGATAGCATTAAATATTCTTAAAAGCACTGGAGTACACCATAAAATCAATGTTTAAAAATGAGTAAAAGAGTGAAGACACACTAGAAAAAATATATTTGCAAGCATATGCAAAGTATCATAGCATCTCCAGAATCATCTGGATGTGTGTACTGATACCTGGAGACAGTTTATTCTTCCAGGTAGATATAAAGGGACTTATCCCACGATTGTTGATGTCTGTAAAATTTTTTACTATTTCTCCTTGCTACTGTGTCACATCGTCTCCTATGTATTTTCAGGGCATTGTTACCAAAATTAGGTCTATTCAAATTTAATCAATTTTTGTGGATCCTGGTTATGCAGCCCATGAAGAGTGTACCTGGAAGAGATATGACAGTACTTAGTGACACACTAAAACAGAAATTTTGTATGCTGAGACAGAACTTATATATTTTGATATAAAAAAAATAATTTTATGTTTCAGCTACATAATAAAGTTTCTCACAAAGGACTTCAGGCTCTTTTTAGTCTGTCACAGTAAACAATTTTTTCACAAGAACCAGGATTTCAAAGCATTCAATTTTTAATTTGTTATATTACATCATACAGATGAAAGTCAAGCATCTGTGGTTGGCAGGAAATATGAAGTGAGAAGCAATGACCATAAATATTTCCTAAGCAAAGAGCATAACACATAAAAGGAACATCATAATACGAGCACCCGCACAGCACAGAAAGAAAGTAGGTGATCAAGTTCTAAGTAACAGTTGGGCAATATTAGAATACAAAAAACATTACAAAAATGTTGGTTATAACTTTGGAAATTTTGTGAACAGAAGCATATAAAGGATGACACAACAAACATTAAAATTTTAGGAGTAAAATCTGTGCATAAAGAAAGCACATAAATGAAAGTTTGTAATTAATTTTATAATACAGTCTTACATTGAAGATTCAATAATTCTAAAATATTTGGCAGTGTGAGACAACACTGTAGTATTTAATTGAGATAACGTGTTACTATTTTATTAAATATATAATTTTATATATTGCTTTGTATGTGAAAATTTTTGCTCAATGTCCCCTGAAGCAAAAGTACAATTAAGTGCTTCCTAGGCAATAAGAATGATCAGCTCAGCGTACGTTCTCCTTTTGCACTTGTCTTCCAGGACAAGCTCTGATCACGTGTATTCTATGTAAGGTTCATTCATTTCAACTGTCCTCTTCATTTCATTACTAAACACTGTGGTCCTTCAATCAATTAAATCAACTACCTGACAAATACTTACTGTACATCATTGAAAGGCTGTGCAAAAAGTCACTGCCTTATAAAAATTTAGTGAGAAATTAAAATTACCCTTTTATTAAAATCAAGGTGGAAACCAGTGAATTGTCTGAAAAAATGATACATCCTAAACACAGTACTACTAGGCATCAACTCAGACAAATATGTAAGGTTGATGGCTAACTGGAAGTTAAAAATAGTTAACCTCAGAAATATAAAATTGTTTTAGTCTTATTTTCTGCTAGAAAGTTACTCACAAAACAAGGCATAGCTTTGATTAAGGACTAAGTTGCCCCAAGTACACGAGTGTGTACGTATCTGCACAACATTAAAAAAAAACACAACCTGCTAAAATTTATAAATCTGATCGAATCTTGTCAACACTTATGGAAATTAAACACAAGCTTAAGTAACTTTTGAAATGCTTGAGTCTTCCCTGCACAGAAGCACATGAGTTTATCAAAATGCCATGGCCCTCAAACCTCTGCAGTTTTCTTCATACAAGCTCCAAGTTTGCAACACAGAGTAGGAGGTGGCTTTTACTCCTTCCTGGAGGCAAACTCTTTCCCTCTAATTATGAAGAGGGCATCGGAAATCCACTGACAATTAGGAGCTTCCACAGTGCTGTCCAGCCCTGAATCTCCTGGTTCTTCACATGCATGACTCTTCCGCCTGAACAAGCACACAGTACTTCAAGCATGGCCTAATTGACAAGAGCACCTGACTGCTGCTGTTAACCAAAATGCCTTTCAGAGAAAGTACCAAAACACACAGAAAGAGGCAGTGCAGATTAGCTCTTATTTACTCTCCTTCAGGATTTTTTTTTTTTAAATGAGTAGGAAGAAAGATTCTAATATGGTCTTTTCAAAAACCGTAGAGTCCTCATGGATAACAATGTAGACTAACAAAGAGAAAGCAGGAGGGCTATCATTGTCACCATTTCTTTCTCATGTAAATCAGTTGTCAGAAACTCGGAGGAGCTAGAAAAGAGCTGTAGCTTGGTCTAAGACTAGCATAAGACTAGTGGAATATCTGGAGATATATTTTCTTTTCCTTTGGCTGAGGAGAACTTGATCAATTGCTCTTGGAGAGACAGTTCTAGAGACATAAGGGTTTTGTTTCTCTGAAAACGCTTCTGTTCTGCATAAGACATTGTAAGGCTATTCAAATATTGTTAAATTCTTTTAAAATGTGTTAAGGCAGGGATTTTTGCTCCCATTTTTAAGAAACTGCAATTTCTTTTGTTTTTTGTTGCCTCAGTTGGTTAGATGCCAAGGTTGTGGGTTCAATCCCTGTATGGGCCATTCACTTAAGACTGGACTCAATCTTCATGGGTCCCTTCCAGATCAGAATATTCTGTGAATTCCACTGACTCTGTGCTAACTAAAAAGTGACAGTTATCTTCATGACAGTGCTTCACAGTGCTTTACATCAGAGAAGATGGATATAAATCCATTGCAGGAAAACACAGTTTTATTTCTGAAGCACACTGACTTCATAACATCAGTCCAATAAGAGATAATTTTAATTTTTGTCTTATTTATATATTCAGGCTTGAAAGACTGTTTAAATTATTTCTACAGTGTAAAACTTAGGGAAGGAGAAAATTGCTTCATTTTCAGCTAATGTATACCTAGGCCTCTCTGTTCATCTCCACAAGAAAACACCCAAGTTCACTTTGGTAAAGGAAAGATTTTTTAACCTAATGTCAAAAAGTAGATATCAGTGTCACAACTCTTATTTTAGCAGTTCTCTTTTAATTTAAATAGGCCTTCTCAGTTTCCCCTGAGTATTGTAATCTCCAAAGGGCAAAGTCATAGCAGCAAACTCATTCAGATTGTTTCTGCAGGTGTCTGAAAAGATGGTACACCTACTTTTAGTATGTAAGAATAGCACCCGTGATTGTTGGGAACCTGTGCTTTTGTGACCTTTATGTCTTGTTTAGAATTTCTCTAGGCATGCAGGCCCTGAAACATGTCAGTTATATACTACTGCAGTTGTACAGCAGGATGGCTTTTTTTCTTTCACTGCCACAGCCAAGGTACACGTTGCTTAGACTAGATGGTTGTCACACTAGATATAAATAATTTTGACAGTCAGGAGTACACACTAAATACACAAGTTCCACAGATCAGCAATCAACCTTATCTGACAGACTAACCCCAGAAACAGTTTTAAAAAGCATTTTTTTCCTTTTGATCATCTAGACAAGTTGGGTGACAGACACTTTTCAGTTTCTCCTTTATATACAGGATCTAACGGCTTCTAGCATAAATAATGTATTTACTTACCTACCTAAAATTCTAACTAAATTACTCACACTGGGATTGAAAGAGAAAAATCTGCTATTCAACAGGTGTAATTTGCAGAGAGGGCATACGAGGGATTTTACAATGGAGATGAGGAGATTCTAGCAATTCTACTTCTTTCAAAAACATATTCTGAAATGGGCCTCTACATACTTCCAGGCTTTCCTGAATATAATCACAAAATAATTAACTTCTGTTTTCTTTTCACCTCCAGATTCTCCACAAATAGGAACAATCACTTTAATTGACCACGTCTCCTCTTCCCTCTCTAACTTCAATGAAGACTTTGATTGGTTGAATTAGTTAATCTTTCAAATACAGTTTCCTATCTACATACTCTTCTCATCCCTTCATCTTCTTTTATGTCCCTCTTTTCCACATAGCACTGTCTGCAAATTCACTTAATCTCATGTCAAATTTGTTTCTACCCAAATGCTTGGCCAAACTATTATTTCTTCTATCTGAATATCATGCTTCTTTTGCAAATGGATTTATCCTTCATTTATTGAAGGATGGTGCAGTGCATTTTCATGTGAATTAAGAGATACAACCTTTAAAACACTTTCTAAATTTCCAAACTCTTCTGTTCAGGAAATTAGGTGAATGCTTATTTGAAGTGCTTCAGGGATGCACATCAATCAATCCATTGTTCCTCCACAATGTTAACTGACTTATCACAGTTATATTTCTGCTTTTTTGCATTACATGAACACAATCATATCTCACTGGAGACATTTCTTTTTGGTAATTTATGACATACTGCATCGTCTTTCTCTGTCTGTGCTTGATTTTTTGCCTGTCTACTTCCGTGTTCCAGGTGAAGCATGCTGCCTCCCTTACCTGAAGCTTTTATAAGTGAATACATTTTAATAAACCCTTAAACCAAATGTAAAAAAACCCTCCAAAACATTCTACATCTCTCCTCTTGAATATTCTTTAAAATATTCTGTACTCAGTTTGCATTAAATGTAACCACACAAAAATTACACATTTATATCCTTGTTTCTATCAAAACTATGACATGCATTTAGATTTGTCTTCTTGTAAGGACTTTACACCATGTCAATTCACTTAAATGAGCAATTGCAACTCTTTCTTTTGTTAATTCACTTACTTTAATTTTGTAGGCAAAGTGTACTACAGGAGGCAGATACATAAAGAGAGAAAATCATTTGAGTGTGTTAACTGTAAATAGAATTTTACTGAGATGAGAAGGAAATCATCACATTATCACATATATGTCCAAAACTGTTGAAATTCTCTATCTTCTTATATTTTTATGATTCTTCTCTCCATTCTTGCTGACAGACAACAGGGTTTTATCTCTAGCTAACCCAGCTAACCCTAGCACTATCTCTAACCGTCCAAAAGGAATGCTTCAGCTGTTGACTGATTCATCACAGTGACGAGCTGGCACAGAACACAACTGCACCTCAGTTAGTGATTGTTTATTAAAAATCACATTCTAGTGACTAACATTTTAATATATACCACACAATTGACAGAAAACATATCTTGTATTGCTATCCTTATAATATTTTTATTTTCCGAACAAATTTAGAAAGCATGTAATACAAAACAAAGCAGTATTGGTCATGTGTACAAAAGTGAAACCATCTGACATTACAAAAATATCCAATTGGAACACTACTTCTATTTCAAAGGTGAGATCTTAAACAGTGTTTTCATTTGGTACTAATTTTGACTGATAGTATTTCCTTCCTCAGCTGGCAGGAAGAGTAACTCACAAAGTAACAATTAGCAATTGATTTTCAATGACTAGAGCATATTTTCATGTTATTTGAAGCAACCTATAAATACCTCTTTCAAAAAGAAAAAAATCAACCTTACTTTTGAAGGAATGAGAACCCCTGACTTAAAAATTTAAGCAGGAGTGAGTGACATCTTGAGTTTTTTTCAGCTCTTTACAGGGAGCAGTATTTTTGCCTCTAGAAACTTTAATCAGAATGGAAGTTAGGGCTACATAATCAAATAAGGACTATCACATAGAAAACTCCTTCAGAAATTAAGCAAGAATGTGATATATACAGATTACAGACACCTACAAGCATTATCTTCAAAAAACCCCAGGTATTAAACTAGTATTCACTTAGCACAGAATCAAAATCACTCATTTTGCTGAACCCCTGTGAAAATATCAGGAAAATATACAGGATTCTTGGGCTATTACTGCTTTTTTGGATGCAGGCTGGTATGAATTTTCCCAAGTCAAAACCAGAAAATAAAATGAAAAACAAGAATGCTACCACAGATCTTGGCTTTCTGTTAAACATTACAGGATGCTGAAGTGAATATTGCCTTGAGCTAGCTAAGTATTAAAGTATTCTACAGAGATATAATGCACTAATACAATAAAAATCTATTGACAACTGTCTTGAACCAGTTAAGTATTTAAGTGTTCTACAGAGATCTAGTGCGACAGACAAAAAATCTATTTCTATGCAGTAATGACAGCCAATTTTTGTGAGATTTCTCGAATCAATATTTATAGACACTTGTAAAGAAAAAAACAAAAACAAAGAGAGTTTTGTCCTGTGCACGATTTGCTTTGCCATTTTACAGTCAGCATTAAAATTCATCGTACATATCTATCACCAAAGCGAGGAATTTTGCTGGTAGGCATAGAAACTGTGTGCTAGAAAAGACTACCTCCTTGTTTCATATAATTATCCTCTTGCCACGAGATGGCACTAAAAGATTAAAAATATCTGCATTCCTAGGGCTCCCATCTAAACAAATGAACAAACTTTTCAGGGAATTGCACAAGGAATGTCTTCAATATTTGACTTTCCATTTGGTTAGCAAGTTATGAATAGCATTTTGCTTACTTTGACCAAGCACAGAGATGCAGAGACTTATCATAGAGTTGATGAATATGGAGGAAAAAATTGTGTTACTAAAGCTTAAGTGACCTGCAAATTGCAAAGAACAAGCAGTGGACATTTAGAATGATGTATTTCCACTTTAGGACAGGGAAGTAAGAACATAACTAGTTTATATATTAATAAAAAACTGAACTGACACCAGAAAAAAACTATCAAAAATTTATAGTCTTCCCTAAGGAAAATTTATCAAAGTTCAACAACTTATGCATAAAGAATTACTCCTTTACTCAACTTAATTTTCCATCCCAGTTGCAATTTAAAAAAAAATAAAAAAAAAGCTGATCTCAAATTTAGTGAGCTTTTTAAAAATCTGTATGGTATATAATGTGAAAAATACTGAAGAAACTATATTTCTATCATATAAGATATCATCTTGTCAAGTGAATGCTTTTTTATTCCCACAGCAAAACCTCATCCTTCACAAAGAGTAGTACTACAGGACACAAACAGCTCAGAGTGGACTAACTGCATAAAACCAAACTGAAACAAAACTCCAAAGCTTCATGGGGGACAAAAAAAAATTCAAAACATAATCACTTCACTGGAAGTTATTTCAAGTAGTACATTTCATTTATCCATTAAAAAATCCAACAAGGCAACTATTAAAAACAGTGTCAGTATTGTCCTGATTTTCACTACCAGTATTTTTGATTGTATAGAAACATATTAACCTACCCTCAAACATTTTTTCCTGCACATCCCTTAATTTTAGCTCATATATTTTAAAGCACTAATAGATTACTCTTGAGAAGTCAGCACTTGATTAAACATTAGACTCACTGAGATGAATTTTGTTTACTTAGAATTTAATTCTTCATTCTTTTTTTCAGTCATCATACCAAAATTACACCACAATTCTTTCATGCTATTTTCTTATAACTAATAGCCCAGTTCTAAGAAGGATTTTAATATACTAGCAGTAGAAATGGACTCTAATCAGCATACTCAGAGTAAAAAGGAACCAGTCACATCACTAAAATCTAAAATGACCCAATAGTCACAGATACCTCTAAGACAAGACTGCCTGGGTGCTCTTCCAGAGATTGAGCTGCAACCATTTAACTGGCAGCTGTGGGTTTGATCCACCTAGGCTGCTTTTATGCCATTAGACCTGACTTTCACAGCCTGTTCAAGAGCAAAACAACCTTAGACCATACTTACATAAGGATTTACTGGTTGGATCTTGATGGCTGCAGCCATGGAGAAAGGAAAGGGCAGGTGTTTTCTCTCCTGAATGTACATAACCCAAAATTTAACAAGAACTTACCGCTGTGTTAACACAGGGCTTTTGGTCCTGTAATTTAGAAGGCTGATCTACTTTGAGCTTTACCATTTGTGTTTAACTTCAACTAAGTGACTGTTGTCAGAAGTGAAAAATTAAAAGCTCACCTGTAGATCACTGTTTGTAAATTCTGTTCTAAAACACAAAAGAACAAATATCATTTAAACTCCTGAATGTAGCAAAATGCACTTATGCTGTTAATTTTTTTTTTTAAACCCAAACTTCTCATTTCAGAACTTAAATAATTGATTTCTCCTTCTTTGTCACAAAATTTTAGGTATGCAATTAAGAATATCTCAAGCCTTTCTTAGTCACATTGTAGGTTCCTAAATTCTCTTAAAGATTTATGCCCATCAAAAAACTTTAATGAGATTATTACTATAATGCACTGTACTTTAGTTCTTCTTTCTTTTCTAATTCTAATTATTCTGACCTCAAATAAAAAGCTTGAGGAAACCAATACACAATTAAGATATATTCACAAATAGCACAAGTATTTCAGGGTGGTTCAGATGCCTTAATAAGCAAGGATAGAAAAAAGAAGAAATGTATGTTTTTGTCTTAGAAGGAAAAAAGTAGATCCAGCACTATTGGTTTAACTTCTGAACCAGAAGCCTAATAAAATGCCCCTAAGTATTAAGTCATGGAAAGTCCAGCAATTGTACCTAATATGCCTGGGGCTCTGTTCACCCTTTTTAATCAAGATGTCAGCATCAGTGATATTTTCACCATGAGCACCATGCCCTTACTCACGCGAAAGAACACATCTCAGCACACTAATGACAGAAAAAACTTTGTCCAACAAAGGGGGAAAAAAACCTCACACTTCTCAAAATGGTTCTCACAATGGTGTTCTACATCCTACTCTTTTACAGACACTACAGATTTCTGACAAAAGCCTGTGGAAACTATCCCAAAGGGAAATGGTATTAGAAGACAAAAATGCCATTTAAAACTCGGCCATGGGAAGTGGGGCACAGTAGTGTATTTAGGGAACTTGGCTGTAATATGCTTAAGCAGATCTTAAACTATATTTCATATCATAATGAAATGTTTTACTTCCCTAACCTTAGAGGCAGGGAAATTTTTTTCATTTGGCTGCAAAATAATTAGGTGTATGCAAGTAATTCATTCAAAAATCGAGGTCTACACTATTATTTACCATTTAACACAAGACTATTTTAACTAAACACTGCTTTTGTTTTGTTTTTTTTTAGCAGAAAGTCATGAGAGCAAGCTAGTAGTTCTGGATAGCTTATGTCACAGGATCAAAATTATGATGCAAGAAAAAATAATAATAGCAGACAACAGCACTGACATGTAAACATCCTCTACTAAATGAAACAAAAAAATATTAGAAGATATCTATTCTCATAATGAACATGATTTATAACATGATGTAAACTTTTGGTGAAAGGTTATTTGCGAAATTTGCTATTAAAATTTATATACAGGTGAAGAGGAAATAAGAACTGAAGTATTGTCATTCTTTTGCTTCATCATGTTCAGGGATTTTTTTGTTTTATACACATTTTGCCTATTTTTTCTTGATATTTTTTCTATTTTTCTTGCGTTTTCTTCTGCATTAATTTCTAAAAATCTTAAAATCCAGATAATCTTCTAGACAATCCCTACATTAAAAAAAACAACCAAACACTCAACATTTACTTAAGAGTAAAATCTTATCAATCTAATCAGCACACGCAAACTTCTAGTAAATGTATTACTTATAATTTTTGTGATGGAGAGTATCAATGACATTTTGTCAGAGTCATAGGAAGCATTGGATTGGAAGGGACCTGAAAGACCTTCAGTTCCAACCCCCAGTTGCCATAAGCAGTTATGCCACCCATTAGGCAGGTGGCTCAGAGGCCTATCCAACCTGGCCTTGAACACTTCAAGGGATAGGGCATCTATAAGTTCTCTGGGCAACTTGTTCCACTACCTTACAACCCTCTGAGTAAAGAATTTCTTCTTAACATCTAATCTAAATGTCTACTTTCAACTAATTTTCAAGTTAAAACACAAATAGAATCGATGTGCATTTATGTTTCCCATTTCCACTCATCGTGGAAAAGACATCAGGAAAATGGTAGGTCGCTATTTGTAAGAGATAGGAATTTATACATTTACAGGATAATTTTTCTTAGACTTCTTAGAAGCAGAATAAACTTGATCATTCTCCCTCTATCCTGAATATTGCCTCCAAATGATTACACATACCTTGGGTTCTTATATCTTTTCTCACACTCATTTAAAAACTCAAAAATTTTCTCCATGTATTTTGCCTTATGTGTAAGATATGAAACATGGCCAAAACTCTCTTTGATTCCAGTGGAAGTAAGAATTGGCTGTGATACTTAGAGGAACCAGTGACAGAATGCACATCATCTAAGTTTCCTAGACACAGGTTTATCTGTTTTATTTGTGTTTGCTGTTAGGGTAGCATAAATGCAAGATAATTTTTGCATTCATTAAACAGGTGTAAATATCATTTGAGCTACTGAAGTGTGGTAGACACACACTAACACTTCAATTATATATACATTTATTTGATGGTAGTTTGGAGTAGAAAAATTCTACTCTTCAACATTGCATTTTGAGACTTGCTCATAGTGCTGCACACTACATTGGTATCCATTCTTTGTGTCCTAAAAAACTGGATATTGTAGCATTGTGGAGTTCATGAGGATTGCACTCATCTTTGAGGATTGTGATCTGATCTGGCTAAGTGATGGTACGTTCATGTTCTTTATGTTGTAATGCAAAGCACTGCAAAAGGATGATACAACATAGTCAATCTCTAATGTGGTAGATGATGGAATATTAACAATAAAATCACAAAACATATCTTTCATACAAGTGTGTCACACCATATACAGTTCTTCATGAGAAAATATCTGGAGAGGGGTTTTTATTTTTTTAAAACACAGAAGAACACAGTCATAGCTTTTGAGCAACAGAACTCTGGAAACACCTATTTACAAATAATGTTTTGAATCATTACCTTTACATAAAGAGACACATATGCCCTCTTCCTTACATGATTCCCTACTGTTTGAATATGATTCAACATTCACTTTGAGTTACAATTGAGAGATGCTGTAATGAAGCTATAAATAAAAACATTATGTGAAGCATCATGTACATATGGGAATAATATTTAAAAGGACACCTGCCATGTTGCTTTTCGTTGTATCCAGTTAACTTCCTAAATCTTTGTATTCCCCTGATGCAGCCTGTTGGTACAGACATTAGCAGACTTGAGTTTACATCCCAGAGCAGACGTCCTTTGACAGTACAAGCTGGGGAGAACCTCCGAGATGCTGCCAGAGCTTTATGTCTCCTGCTGGAGACACTTCTTTAACAAACAAGTGATAAACATTATCTATTTCATATAAGTAAATAAAATCAAGAAACAGTAGTGGGAGCTTACAGAAAAAGTCATGTAACAAAATGCTGAGATAAATTAAGAAAGAAACTACAGTATTCTCCTTGCTAGAACGCAATCCCTGTACAAGCTAAAGGTTGTCCCTGTTTTACCTCTACTGTACACACACACACACACACACACACACACTCACACTTGAGATAATTGTCTCTGACATTCAATAATCAGGAACACTGCATGTAAAAAGAAATGTGTATAAAGCTTCAGCTGGCAGACTTTTGGTAGATCCTCCACATATTAAAAAATAGACTGATAAACCAGTAAAGAGAACATATAAGCTCAGTAGTCTTTCTTTGGGTGGTGTTCTGGCTTCCCACCAGATGAAAACAGAGTAAGGAAAAGAACAGTGCTCAGATCCAGTTGATTTTATTTTTCTGTGTTCAGTAATGCAGCCTGATAACAGTAACACATTTAGCTCCCTAGAGATGATGATTTTTTCTATTGCTCTGCTGTAGAGTTGCTAACCCACAGAAACAGACATGTTGGAGAATTCTCCATGCCAAGGATTCATAGCTGAAGAGCTGTAAATTCAGGAAGCTAAAAACAAGCAACTTTTAACATAGGAGTTCCTCTTGGCCTGAAGACAGATTTGGAGAACATTTAGAGCTCAGATTATCGTTGGGGGTTTTTTTGTTTTGGTTTGTTTGTTTGTTTGTTTTTTGTTAGTTTGGGGGTTTATTGTTGTTTGGTTGGTTGGTTTTTGGGTTTTTTTGGCTTTCGAATTTTTCCAGAAATTGGACAATAGAGGAAGAATGGTTTTTTTTTCAAAAAGCAGGTGTTCACATTAGTAGATCTGAAGGTGCAGGATGTGAAGTGCATATTTTTTAGTCAATTTCAGTGAACTGTACCTTTAGTTTCTACAATCTTTTATTGATAGTTCCAAACTATTTGCAGAAACTGAAAGCATGTTATGATGGGGCATCCTTATGTGCAGTGAAGTCACCCTTCCTAATGTTCTACTCAGGTATATTTTAAACTGCTCATAAGAAAACAGTTTATATTCTTTTAATTTCAATTCTCCTCCTGTACAATAAATGATGCATCAAATAGTATATTATTAAAAAGCCCATAGCAAAATGTTTCTTAAACCCTTATTTTCTGCCCAAATAATCAGTGTTTTGCTTCCATTTCTGTCTGCCACATAATATTGAAGAATTAACTATACAGTAGATTTTTTTCAAATCTATGATGGACATAATGCAAAGTTAAAGGACCTTGGTGCTTACAAACTTGATTTCAAGTGATAATAATGAATTAATTAAAATAATGCTACCATAACCCTACGTTCATTCCAGTACTACTATTCAACAGTATTTCTATCTTCATTTGACCCCCTGTACTAATGCTGCAACCCAGTGGTGTGATAGGGTACAACATTATACTACTTTGACCTGCAATTTGCCTGTAAATATGGTTAACAGACCTAGCAACTAAGTCAGCTGCATAGAATTATCCAGATGGGACAGGCTCTATTTCATTCACTTCTTTCCTTGGGAAGTCATGTTGATATCAGGAAATTATTCTCTCAGAATCAGAGGCAGATATTATTTTAAAATTAACATTTTCTGACTTTTCTATTTAATTATTTAACAAGAAAAACCCTTACATTACTTAGCTGAAATTTGTATACGGCTTTGCATGTTTAAATGTGTATTTTATTACTATCTCTCTACATTTAATTATGTGTTCAGTTGCTGCCACATATAACATTATTTTTGTGTGTTTTTCAACTACAACTAGGCACAGAAAGAACAGTAACTACAGTGTCTACTGTGAGCACATTTCAGTATTTAATCAGTTTCTTCACAGATCCTTTGTCTACTGAGAACGTGCAAGTATGACGTTTTAGTCTATCTACACTCATTTACTCTAAAGCAAAACCAATAAAACTGCTTAAGAATATATAAGGTTCTACATATACACTCTTTAAGATGTATTTTGCTACTTTCTTTTCCATGACCTGTTACGGAGCATTATGAATATAAAGGGTTGGCAAGGCAAGCAGCCAACACATATTTTCCAACGCTACCCAAAGTAACCAAAAAATCAAATAATCAGAATCAGTTTCAAGCTTAAACATATGCATTATAGTCAGCACTCTTCAGACATTTGAAAGTTCCTACTTAAATGTACAAAATTGTCTTGACACCATGCATAAAAAATCAGACAGAAATCTAAAATTAACAGAAACTGCTAAACAAATGACCTCACCTCTTCATTCAAACTTTTATGTAACAAAGTATGTAAAAATATGAGAAGACTCCCTCATGCACAAATTAGCTTAACAGTTTATAATCCAAGAAGTATTCCTCTCTTGACATAAACCCATGTTGACTCTAAAAAGCTGTTTTTAAACTCCTGAAGAAGATAGCTTGTGTTTCCTTCTTGCTTTCCTTAGTTTCCTAAGTTCCTTCTTTCTTTTCCTCCTCTAAAACAGCACAGACTACTATAAAATTCAAAAAGTAAACAATTAACATAAAAGTTTGAGTAACTGGAAAAATCTCAATAAATGCATGTACCAGACTCATAATAGTCTCAATAAACAGCATGTTTAAAAGGGATTTAGAGATTCAGAAGCATGTTCCAGTCTCCCACTCTCTGCTTTTCCCCTCCAGTTATATCACCATGTATATTTAAAGCCTACTAGCTTTAAAAAAAAAACCAACCCTAATTTTTTACAAACCTGCTTCCTCACCTTGTGAACCTCATATATGCACACACACAAACATGCACAACAAGTTGTATAATTCAAAAAACACCTTAAAAGCAATGGGAATACAGTTGGGATAATACAAAGGCTTTTACTGAAATGAAAGATGAAGATTACAGGCAACAGCGATGATAGGTCAGTTTTAACATGCTGGTTGCTACTTGTCACTGACTGCACGTGCAGATGCATTCTCCAAAGCTGAGGGACTGCTAGATTTCTACAGCTGCAAGTAGACTCATGCACAGTATTAGCCTACTGAAAATTCCTAAGACAGCTGACAAAGGCATCATCAATAGTTAGTAGTTGGAAGCATGGATTTAGACTTGTATTGTGCTGCATTAATTTAACACCACATCAAATATGGATTTTATTGCAGCAGTGACAATAAATGCTCACACAGGTGCGGACTAAATTTTTCCTCCCTCCACCTTTTCCTTTCTTCCCCCTCATTTTCCCTTCTCCCTCCACTCCCCCTTTACTGAAATGTCAAACCAGGCAATATTTTCCCCATTTATGTGCATATAGCTCTGTACAGATATTTGAAATATTGCCTGTATTCCCTCTGCTATCCCTCTCCACAGGGATTTCCTTCATAAGAAGCATTTTCTGTGAGTGTGAGTGTGGATAATTTTGCTGAAATTCAGTTCAGGGCAGAACGAATAACAGTGAAAGCTGCAACAGACTTGCACAGGTATACAGAAAGTGAGGGCACATATGTGTATGTTTCATGCTATGTTCATAACTGTCACACTATGAAAAACTGTGCTTTTTTCAATTCAGTCACTATTGTTTCCCCCACACTGAATTTGCAAGAACTGAATACAGATGTAAACTGCTACTTAAAAGAGAGCCTGCTTACTAGGAGAAAAAACCCCACATAAAACGCTTAGTATTTCAATTTTGAATACATATGATATTGTTTAATTTGAGGAGCGAATGTACAGCACTTATTTCCTATCCCTTGTGTCATTACTTCTGACGCATATTTATAAAATGTAAAAAGTTGTATATAGTAGAACAAATATATGAATTGCATTAAACACCATGCTATAGTTCATGCTCTGATAATATCAATAGAAAGAAAATAAGAAAGGTTCCTACCTTTTATTTTGCTTCTGAGAAAGTGATGTCCACCCCAACCAAATGAAAAACGAGCTATTAGAGTCCTTTTTTCGGGTCTGTTTTCTCCGGTTATTTTTTAAGACTGATCCTACTTGGATCTAACTCAGGGTTTTTCTCCCAGCATCACTTAACTCTGGACAGTCGGGAACCAAAGCTAAGGGGGAGCTCTCCCTCCGACTGGCTTTCATTCAGAGCTCCTGATTAGGGGGAGGAAAAAAAAAAAAAAGGAAAAAAAAAATAAACACCACACACACACACACACACGCAGCGTGCCCAGATACTCACACACACACACACTCACTCACACACTCACTCTCCCTCCGAGGAGGGGAGCGGGAGAGAGAGGCGCTGCTGACAGAGCCGCAGCACTTACCCTGGGAAGGTTGGAGATCGGGGAAGTGCAGGCTTTTCCGAGCACACAGTGATTTGCAAGTGAATGCGGTGGGAGGGTACAGCAAACGGAAAGCTTTTTTTGTTAAAGCCTGTCGCCCTCCCTTCGCTGCCAGAACGGTTCTCTGGTTTTGAAGTCTAAGCCTCATCTGCTTAGCCTGTCGTAATAATGAATACCGAAAACACCTCCGCTTTTTGTGGTTTTCTTGATTAAATATAACCACTTTACTGTATCAGCAGTGATCTTATAACAATGTTTATTAAATATGTATATGTACAAATTTTAAAAAATAGTATGCTGCTAAGTTAAATGAAAACCTTGGAGGGCTCAGATGCAACCAGAGAGTAATTTTGTTTATTAAACTGCTTTTCCTATTAGATTAGAAACATTTTGTGATTCTGAGATTTTTCCTCATACTTTGCTATTTTGCATTATGTTTAATACAAAACAAGTCAGGCTCATATAAAATATAAAAATATTTACAAATTTCCAGAGATTATAAAAAAAATTCAGCATCACTACTGATTCCCCACAATGTTTTCCCCTTTTGATACTTGTGATACCTGTTTTTATTTCAGACACTGTTTTTGGACTTCACATTTTGCAATGTGTTTCTTTTCATTGAGTTAATCTGAGTTGGTTTCATGTTTCTAATACAGCAAATTGGACTTAGCACAATCCTCCTTGGATCATATCAAGTTCAATCCTTTCATTGTGATACTGTAGAGGGTTATGTGTACATTAGTTAGAAGAGATTTAACAAACAGTCACATAAGATTAAACCAATGGATGTCAGTATTGCTCTATCTAAGAAGTGTCATAAGGGACTTTCTCTGGTTGTAGAAAA
Source organism: Cephalopterus ornatus (assembly GCA_013396775.1). Taxonomy (NCBI): domain Eukaryota; kingdom Metazoa; phylum Chordata; class Aves; order Passeriformes; family Cotingidae; genus Cephalopterus; species Cephalopterus ornatus. Next base: position 135,823 of record VZRE01010878.1, read on the forward strand.
GTCTTCCAAAAAAAGGAAAAAAACCCAACTAAATTCTCCTAAAATAGAAGCTGAAAAATTTATTTGGGAGTGAGGAAGAAAGTAATAATGAAAACTGTTTGATTGTTAGAAAATCTAATACAGAAATAGATCACTGGCTGTTGTTTGGCTGCTCAGTGTTACCTATTCTGCCTGTTCTCAGCTTTTGTCAGAAGAAAAGACAACAAAAAAAGAAATGCAAGATCCTTATCACGACTAGTATTACTTCCTAATGTAACCACCTGCCGTTTCTTTCCCTTATTTGTAATAATTAGGAGGAACAGAAATGACCCATCACCTAAGCACAACCTTTTGGCAGATGAGCAAGTCAGCATTTAAGCAACGCGCTATACTAGCATGTTAAGACATCATCTGGAGATAGAAACACGTAAAGCAGCAAAATCCCAAGGGGAGGGGCAAGGGGACTAAAAAAGACTACTGTGACAGCTTTTTAATCTTTCAAGGAAAGCAATTAAATTCACTGGCTTTCACTGTACTTGGGCACATAAATATAGAGTGACATGTATAAGACTTCTGTTAAAAAAATTCTTTCCTTCTCCCTTTCTCATTGTTGTATCAATATGAAAATCAGAACTGCCATGTGTCCATCTGCTCCTGGTTTCCAAAGACTTTCGTTCTGAGTCCTTTCAGAGGAAACGAGAAGGCTGCAGAATCTAACTCTCAAGCTTCCTAGTCTCTGCCACAATTTGATATTACACTATGTAAAGATACATTCACAGTTCCCAGTAATCCATTTGGAACTGACAATATTGAGACATCTGTGCTCTCTTCCAAGTTTACCCATTTATTTGTGCAAAACTGGAAACGAAAGATTTTTTTATTTTGAGCAAATCCTGTCACATTGATCTGAAGGTAAAGTTCACGGTACTTTCTTTTCTGAAAATACCAACTGTGCTTCTGTCTCCTAAAACATTAGATCTAGGCTTTGATCCCATAGTAGAAAGCTGAGGATTGTCTTAGAATAAAAGGTTCACTTTCAAATTGGTAATGCCAACAAATTAAACTATGGTGAAGGGAGACACAAATATGTGGGAATATGTGGAAATATGAAACATAGTTTGGAATAGCTTTTTAAAGCTGGACTGCTTTTTGGACAATGAGCAGAATATTAAGTGTTAAATATCAAGTTAAAAAATTCAGTTCCTTTTCACATTTTCTCTTCTGTCACTTAAGTTTTAACCAGGAAGTACTTAATAAATGACAGTTTTTGTATATGCACAAAAGTCTATTCTACACAAGCACACGCACGCGCGCAAACACACACACACACATACACAGAGGGAGAGGGAGAGAGAACTATGCCACATTCTGAAGTCAAAGAAAATAAATGATCTAGTGGAATTATTCTGGAACAAGAAGGTTAGGGACCATGAATGTGTGCTTGCTCCCTTTTCTGCAAAATATTTTGGTATATTTCTTTTAGGGTTTTATTCAGCTAGAGTGAACCTATCTTATCTTAGAGATATATTAATTTATTCAGGCACAGTTACTGCAGGTCACACTTGTACCCTTAAACTGGACTGACTTTGGGAGTTAAGGTTGAACTCTAGAAAAGCCATACTTTGTCATGAACTCCTGCTTCTATTGGTATGGTCAATTGCTTAAAATCCAGTATCTATGTATACTGATAGCATATGGACATCTAAGGCGAAACAGTTATTCAACCATATACTTATTCATACACATGACAGCAACTTTAAAACAAGGTGGCATCATAACCTATTTTTAGTCATAACTATTTTTAACACTGCCTAATAATCCCCATTAGAAGAGTCCTTTAAGTGTTGCTTATAAATTTACCAAACAAATTACTTAGGATTAAATTTTCTACACTGTTGGTCTGCCTTGGGCAGAAATCATTTAAAAACATTTCAGTCAAAATGATACTGAAATTTCAGAGAATCAGGAAAAATTATAGAGCTGAAATTTTCTCACAGGAATGAAACAACATTCAAGCTTTGAAGGCAGAATGTGAAACTCCACAGGGTACAGCTGGCCTTTGAGTCAGAGAAGCTTACCAATGGGGACAGATTAGGTCAAGGAGCATTAAAATAAAGAAAGAGTGGTAGGAGCAGAAGGAGTGGGGGGTGGAGGATGCATCCTTCTTGACCAGCAAAGGAAAAAAAAGTAACAATGTATTTCTGATAAAGAAGCAAGAAGGAAGAAACAGTGGCAGAACAGGGGGAAGGACACAAATTCATGGAGACTGAACAAGGAAACCTGCAGTGGGGAGGGAGGGAAGGGCGAAAAAAGAAGCACACAGGATAAAATTTCATAAAGAGAGATAAAGACCTTACCAGGGACTGTAAGGTTGCTTTTTACCATCTCGGTCTTCAAGGTAGGTGGTTTTATCCTCTGAAGTGATATATCTAGTATAATACCTACTCAGACTGCAGCGGAGATGTTTTTCTTGCTTTTCATTTCTGGTTACAATGTTGGCAGAGATCCCATATGCCAACAGTTGCATTTTTAGGAAGATGAAAAGGTATATGAAAGATGAGAAAGAAATTATCTGGAATTAGACCCAGCATTTTCCGGAGCATTGCTATTGGTAAATCTTTGTCAAACCTACTGAAATTCTCTCCACTCGATATTGGTTCACATGGAGTATGAGAGCACATTAGTAGCCTCATGAGATCATGAAATAGTGATCAGTGTGGTGCTTGTAAAGACTCCAACTTAGCAGTTTTATAATGATTGCATGCACATCAGCATATGAAATATTTACTGTTTATTCTTGAAATGACTGTGAATGTACTAGGTACTTAGGTATGAAATATAGTTGAAGGCCACGAGTTAGTGGTATATCCCAGGGATTGGGATAATATTGGGTACCCAGTATTGGGTACAATGCTGCTGAACATTTTCATTAATGATCTGGATGATGGGGCACAGTGTACCCTCAGCCAGTTTGCTGCTGACACCACACTGGGTGGAGTGGCTGATACGCCAGAGGGTCATGCTGCCATCCAGAGGGACCTCAACAGTCTGGAGAAATGGCTGACAGGAACCTCATGAAGTTCAACATGGTGAAGTGTAAAGTCCTGCATCTGGGGAGGAGCAGCCCCAGGCGCCAGTATATGCTGAGGGCTGACCAGCTGGGAAGCAGCTTGGCAGAAAAGGACCTGGTGGTTTCTGCTGGACTGAACATGAACCAGCAATGTGCCCTTTCTGCAAAGCAGCCTAATGGCTGCATTAGGCAAAATACTGCCAGCAGGGAGAGGATCCTTCCTCTCTGCTTAACACTGATGAGGCCACGCCTGGAGTCTTGTGTCCTGTATCCTGTATCCTGTGTCCAGTTCTCCAGTACAAAAGGGACATGGACATACTGGAGAGAGCCCAGCAAAGATCTTGACAATGCACACAAATACCTGAAGGGAGGGTGCAAAGAGGACAGAGCCAGGCTCTTTTCTGAGTTGTCCAGTAACAGAACCAGAGACAATGGGTATAAAAGAAAATGCAAGAGGTTCTCTGAACATCCAGAAACATTTTTGTCGTGTGAGGGTGACTGAGCACTGGCACAGGTTGTGCAGATGGTTGTGAGTCTCCATCCTTGAAGATATTCAAAGCTGTCTAAATACAGTCTTGGGAAACTGAGTCTAGATGGTCTTTCTTGAGCTGGATTGGGTTGGACAAGACGATCTCCAGAGGTCTCTTACAGTCACAACTGTTCAATGATTCTGTGAGAACACACAGACAAAAATATGGAAAAGGAATGTCATTAAATAGTAGACAGGTGGTTGTAATAAAAGAGCAGAGGTTCCCATGTCAAACGATCTCATGGCTAGGCTTCGCGAACGAAG
>VZRE01010879.1:3941-27087 GCA_013396775.1 Cephalopterus ornatus
AGACAAGCAAGGAAACAACCAACCAACCCCTAAAGCCTATAATTTCATCTTACTGATGTGGAAACACACAGCCCTAAATTACACTGTATTTCCTTCAGAGCATGCTTTCAGTAACAGATGTTTCACAGCATCCTCTGAAGAACAGAAAGAAAAATTGAAATATTTTTTGAAATATTTTTTGAAATATTTTTCAATATTTCCCATGCTTTAGAGTATAACCCATAACAGCATTTTCATTTCAGTACGTCAGTCATTGCCCTCTATGCAGAAGATCTACCACTTTCTATTTTGCATTACATTTGGTAACATACAGCAGTCCACCCTAAATACTGAACCTAGACTTCTCTGTTCCTGACGTGCAGCATCTCTGCACAACATGCCTGGTGGAGCTGTTACGGTGAATCAAAGTCTGTTTCCCACTGACTGCTTTAAAAACCACTTTTTCTCCTCTCTCTTTGAAATTCAGTTGATTTGTGAGTGTAGGATTGCTTTCATGAAGCGTTGAGAGGCTCCTGGAAGGACTCTTATCTGCAGAAGAAGGTGCTGATGTTTTTGGATTAGTGGCTTTTGTTTTACCATGTTTTTTGTTCTGTATTCAATCACTCCATCCTGTTTAGCAGTGGCTGTTCTGGCACTCCCAGGATAATCAGGTGAATAGGAAGGGAAAGCTCTTTGTTTTCAGTGACTTTATGATATTACTATTGAATTTAGTGAATTCCACCTGCACTGTAAAAAAAATCTAGAATACAGAGAAGTGAATACTGAAATACTCAGCTTTTGGCGTAGTTCTGGTTACCACCAAAATACCCTGTGTAAATGGTGGACCTAAGTCACCTGGTATTCTAAGCAAATATGGGATGGTTATTCTGCACCCTGAAGAAATTATCTCCAAATGACTGACTGGGAGTGCTTAGCATCTCACTGGTACTCAAGATACACATGGAAATGGGTATGTTTAAACGGTATATGGTATATTGCCCCTGTTTCCCAGATGGGAGTCCTTTGCATGGGGCTTGCTACACCCAAATCAAGATAGTCCTTGTTGGCTGCCCTTCCAACTCTTCTACTCGTTTGTGGACACATGCACCCTACAGGACTCCACTCTGGGGTCACTGTTGCTCTCTGGCTGTGGGTGCAGGGGCACCCTCCTGCAGATCTCCCCCTCCCATGCATGGACAGTTTTCTCTGAAGGTAACTCCCGACCCCTGCAAGATTTCAAGTGTCTGTGATACATACTTGGAGCAGATTTCAGGGAAACATTAGAGACTTTGTGTTTTGCAGATCCCTGCAAGTATCGCAAAGGGAATTCAAGAGGAATTCATTGATAACAACTGGAAAACTCCCCAAAATGGCTGGTTACTGCCTGCAGGGCAATCAAGCAGCAAGAGAGACAGTGTACTTGATTTTATTGGCAAAACATTTTCCTGGTTACTAAGGTTAATAATTGTAATGTTTTACTTGTATTTTAGTTTACAGTAAGCAACATTTATACACTGTTATTTTACTATCCCTTAAGGAATATGTTTGTGGCAAATAAATGTAGCCAGTTTCTTATCCAGTTTACTGATAAATTTCAAAAGGGGATTAGTCGCTGGATCCCTGCTCTGAAGTTAATTTTCGGTGTAGCCAGTTGGACTTTCTGAAATTTGCTCTTAGTCTGCCCTACTGTTCATGTTTGGTTCCTTACCTCAATTTCCCTATTACTTACTGTTTACATAGGGTTTCAACTGTCAGTTTATCATATTAAATGTCCTCCTGCACTTGTGAGCAATATAAAGTACAAAACTATTTCTGACCCCAAAATAGCAGTTAAATATAATGAATTCTCTGAGCAGTCTATCAAAATAAAACAGCAATCCTCCTCTTGTACCTACCCTGAAGCTTAAGCCATCAGTATATAGCATTATTTGCAATATGTAACATCTTCAAAAACACCCTAGTAGAGTAAGTCTGGTTTCATTGTTGCCATAGAATTTCTGACAGGAAAAAATGACAAAATCTGTTTCAAAAACTGGTTCAAACTTCAATGTCCACAAAACATCTCTGAGAGACAGACTTGGATCTTGTCCAGGAGCCCTAGCTGGCTGCAAAGCTCCAACACTGTTGAGGTTAAACCAGTTTACACTGCATAGACAATTATCCTAGTGCAAATTACTCTTGACCAGAAGGAAAGAGCAGTTTTAAGAGGCATCAGTACTCAAGTCCATCCTGCTACATTGATAAGGAAAGGAAAAAAAGAAAGCAGTTGCAACTAACCTTACTACGTTTGTATAAAATCTGAAGAGTGTCCTTCACTGACATTGAAAGTATTAATTGCATACTACCAGCGTATTAGCTACAGTTGCCTTAACTTCAAAAGCTTTTACCTTCAGAAATATGTCATACCTGCAACTCCAGTAGGTGAAGCAGTCCTGCAGAAGATCTCCAATCATGTCCCAAGAAATTATTCTACTGATAGTGGTGAAGAATCCAAATCAATCCAAACTTTGAATTTGGCTTGCACTTGCTTTCAGGTAAACATGATTAGAAAATGATAAGACGTGGAGAATCAACTTTCATGCAGAAATCCTCCCCACAGTTTCCCTCCTTAAAACGAGATGAGGAAATATGTGTTAGCATGCTTTTGTCACTGATATAAATACATATTTAAATGAAGGGATAGTAAATGGGAAATTCCATTTGCAGTGAAAATCTTGCTTGAAATAATTGTGGGGGAAAAAGATAGAAAAAATGGGAATGTCTCATTTTTTGATGCTAAATCAGAAGTTGCAAGTGTGTGCATTAATTTTCACATAGTGTTCAGTATTATTAAAAGCCTAAGATTTCTATTGCCCATTCCTTTAAATAATAGAAATATTAAGGCAACAGACACCCCAGGGTCTTTATTAGACTGTAGGTAGTTCTATTCCATTGTTAGTTTCAACGCTATGATAATAGGATAATTCTATTCATTCAGTTATCTCCAACTTCACAACATACAAATGGGAACTTTCCTTTTCATGCCTTTTTGCAGTAGTGAGGCTGAAGATGACTCTTGTTAAATATCTAGTGCCTTATAGGAGCCTAGTTTCTTGATTTTTTTCAGTTTTTACATCAAATGAAGTCATTACAGCATAAGGTAATGAATAGCAACATTTGTATTAAACTGTAGTTGTGTTTATTGATTGATGCTAAAAATCCAGACATTATATTTCCTTTCACTTTGGAAAACAGATGAAATGGAAGCAACTTGTTGAGCTAAATCTTTATTCTTTCAACAAAACCAAGAAAATTTCTCCACTGTAGTCTGAAAGCTGGCTATCTATGCTGGCCTCCTAAGGGATAGAAAGATAATTTGGTGCTACAGTCCTCTTAATGGTGTATTTGGCCTGGCTTTTAACTTCCAGTCTCTACTCTTTTGTAAAGAGTTTTATTGAGCATTTCAATTCCTCATATGCAACAGCATCTTCAGAGACACAATTTGTGTTCTTACCAGAAAGAAAAGTTTAATATGTACTTGCAGAACTAGGTCAGAAACAAAGGACCTCTGCACATCTCATCATATTTTGCATCAAGTTCAAGGAGCATGGCTTGACTTCTGCAATACAATAAATTATAATTGTGAGCTGTCTTTTTTTCTCCAGGATTTGTAGACAGTGAAAGCAGGGGAAGCAAAAGAACTGGAGGAATGTGTATTCTACATACATCCAGCATCTCTGTGAGCAGACATCCTATATCAGCCCTATTGGGGGCATAGGCTTTACTTTGTTGGGCCTTTTGTAGTCTATAAAGTTAGCCTTGTTCCCCTCCTGGAATAAGGGGGATGGTCCCCAGAATTAGGTTTTCAACCTCCTTAAAAATATCTTTCCTTTTGAAGCTTACAGCAGACAAATAATCACTTGATATCTGGCATCACAGCCAGTCTCCCTGTCCATTTTTATCTCCCAGTTTCTGACAGTATTATTATAATCTGCAGAATTCTTTCAGGACAAAGATCGGTCTACGTACACACACCATTTCTTAGACTTTCCTCACTTTTGGCTACTCTCAGGGACAAGACTATGGACTGTGTATTCTTGTCCATGAGGGCGGCATTTTGGTTCTTACACTGTCAAATATTATTAAGTTCGTGACAGGTTAACATTCTCTTTGTTTTGTGCTTGTACAACAGCTATCCAAATAGGGATATGATCTGTGAAAACATTTCTCAGGCACTTGACTAGAAATCACCAATGTTTCAGATAAGTGCTAGTACAGCCAGAGAGGTATCTCTATTTCCAGGGTCTCCAATCATCCTAGTTTCTTTTAATTGTTGTATAGTGTTTAGCTAACTTTTTTTTTCAAAGGAAAGGTGTATTTCAGGCTCAATTTCATCTTAGGTAAGCTTAGTGAGGTGTGAAATTAAGCAGTGACGTTTTTTCATCACATGCAACTACGACAGTTTTGGATCCTGGTGTAGTGTGTGACTTCACCAGAAAGATGACAAGGAAGATGTTATGGACCCACTGCTGCTCTTAGACATCAAATCTCACCTACAAGCTACATACTGTGCATGTTTAAGTGGCTGCTCATGAGATTAAAGGACTGAAAATCAGGTAAGACCTCTGTAAAGTAGGCTGCTAGGCTGGATAATGTCCTGGCCAATTTCTGCACCCATTCTGTCCTGGGCAAGAGCCTCTCACTCACTTTTGGGGTGCCAGGTTTTGTTTCCTAGCTCTGGTTTGTACAGCACACAGCCCTGTTGAGGTACTGACTGAAATCTGGTACTGGGTGAATAGTAACTAAATCATCATAATAATTTCAAACTGTCCGTACTAAAATACTGAATGGATGTTGCACAGGTGAAAATAGAGGACCACTTCAGAATTGCCTGTCTTATTCCATTTGTGATCAAAACTAGCTACAAGTTCATTGTATCCTGGGTGCCAAATTAGTTTATTAACCCACAGCACTAAGCAGACTTTGCACTGACACCTTGTGTTATTGATTTTTCATGTAGAACCTGTTCATTCCAAACAAGAAGCAGGTTGGTGTTGTTGGAGCTGGAACTACAGAAAATGTCATTGCAATTTAAGCAACAGTGATCAAAAGTAGCTAACTCAAATCTGGACTCAGTTCCAGACCTTTATACTAATCCGAAATAAGTAAAGAACATCATGTTCAAAGAAACAGTTTTTGTATAAGACCTGACTTTTAAGTCTGTGTGCAAAAATATTCTTTTTGATCTGAGTTCAGTGGTTTTCTCACTTATCTAAAAAGAGTTAGCAGCATAGTAGTAAATTAAACTGGAATATAAAATAAAAACAGCATTAGACAACTGTTTCTTTCTGGTTTTACCAGCTCAAGAAAGAACTGTGTTGAGAAATTATTAATAATGCTCTTAGAGCATCTGATTTGGCAGATTACTGTGGCAGAGGGAAGCAGGGGAAGAGAGGTTATGGACTCTGGGCCATGTTTTGCCCTTGGGTTTGAACTCCTGTGACTGGCAACAGCTTGCGCTGTCACTTTTTTGTCTCCCATGATAGATGCACTTAAAGATCATTTGAGCTTTCTGTGTTAGTGGTCCTTTTCAGGACACATTTATAAATCCATATGAGGGCTAAAGAGGTGATAGAAGAGTTTCTACCCAGTACCCTGTTGTGCTGACAAACCAAAATTCTGACTGCATTTTAGAGCAAATATAGCGTGTTGGCAAGTATGTATCACATGCAACTCTCTGTGACAGTTGGAACATTCTTAAAAACAAATTACAGGTTAAATGTCTCTTCTACAAAGTAGCAGCATCTGCATTGTTGCTAATGGCTAATGAATCAAGCTATGCATTTCCAGATATTCAAGAGTAGAACTAGACGCTGGGTTTATGTATGGTAGATTTTGTGACTTGATAGGTATCAAAGAATTTCAGGATCTTTGGACTCAATCAATTTTTGGTCAATAGACATTTCTGTAACATCATGTTTGTATACTAGTACTAAATATGGTTGTAAGGGTAGGGAGCCAAGTAGGAAAAAGCTATAGTTAGGCTTTTCTTTGTTTCTTTGTCTTTAATAGCTGTGAAACTGTACACAGTAATGTCACTTCTTCACTTCCATCAAGTCTTGCCATATTTTCCTAAGCATGTGCCATGTGAGTTGTATAACTCTTCCTGGGTTTACTCTCATATATTAACTTCCTTTTTTTCTAGGACTTTAAATTAGCAGGGGATATACAAATCACAAAAAACATTTACTCAAGAACAAATTTTGAGCTCACTGAAGCAAAAATGTATTTGTACAAAAATAAAACCTTTGGATAATATTCAGAAAAGGAGGGCACAAGAAATTTCACAGTGAAGCTGATCTGGGGTGGGTGGAAGTGATTGTTTTAATAGCAAAAATATGGCAATAGCTGAACTGTGCAGCCTATACTCTAGACATAATACAGCACAAATATTGCAATGCCCAGTCATTCAGTAGGGAAGAGAGTAGCATTTTCCAAATGGGCTATTTCTTTATTGAACCTGATTTCCATTTTGCAGGTGATAGTTCCACCTCTCTGCTTGACCAGCAGTGGTTCCCATCCAAACACGATGCTCTGGGAAATAATTTGTTGCAAAAAATCCCCTTCTTGAATAGCAAACAAAAACTTTGTCTCAAAGAATATCAGGATGCCTGTGGACAAATGTGAGATTTTTTTAAAGGAGAACAAGAAGAAGTAAGTGGAGGAGGCAGGAGTATGGGAAAAGGAAGAGCCATATCTAAATGTTAGTAACAGAACTAACAATGTACTTTACAGGGGAGAAGTTGGAGGCATCTGAAATATGTGAAACTACATCAAATAAAGCATATTAATCACTAGGTCATGAAATTGTGAGAGATTTTATTTTTATTCTAGAATAGAAACTGATATGGCTCATAGATAATTTTCCTATCTATTCAGCAATAGAGGATGTAAAAATGCTTATTTCCAGCTTGTATTGGTTGGAGACTGGTGTTAGAAAGATTACTTTTATTCTTTTCCAAATGTCTGCTGTTCCTGTATCAGCACAAAGGTGTCTAAAGATATAAAAAGTAGTCTACATTTGGTGTAACACCTGTCTTTTGAGATCCCACTGAACTGATGCTTAACCTTTAAGTTTATGATGACTTAAATATATATCATGATTTAGTGTGGTTCAAAAAGGATTTACCCAGGCTTACACCTAACAGTGAAAAATCAGCATGAAATAACATTACCAACTCCAAATGGATTATTTTCAGTTTCTATTTTGATAACTACTTTGGTGATTAACACCTACGAAAACACAAGTGCGGGGAACAATTCATGGCAACTTGATGTTCAGTTTTTAGCTTTTGAACATGCAGGAAAGCAATTAGATTTTCTTTATGTTTTTATGATGTATAATAGCATTAGTGATCTCTAAGTCAGGCATTTCCTGGCAGCTAATGGTGGGTTGCGTTAAGAGCCTCTAGGTCTATCTTAGGCCTTTTACTCTTCCAGCCAGTCATTAACTGCCAGAAAATGTTTGACTCAGGGGTCATTATTGCTTAAATATTACCTCTAAAAGCTTCTCATTACTACCAATTCTTTTTGCTTTTGTGCTGTATTAGCAGGTCTAACTAGTAATTCTATTAACTATAATAACAAATCAGGTAAATTATAAAAGCTCTGCAGGCAACGGATAGGGCCAAGACAAATTATTTTCTGCATATTTCTAGTTTAGAGTTGGATATTAACACTGTAATAAATCCAAACAGGAAGAGTAAGTATCAAGTGACAACTGAAGGGAAGAAGCAAAAGTAGAAAAGGACAGGAAGAGGCAGTTGTATGGGAAGAGAAAAAGAGACAGAGTCAGAGGGAAAGAATGCCAAAGCCTTGAGTGAAGAATTTTGTGTTCCTGCCAATGAGAAAAGAGTTTGCTCTTTGCCAAATAAATGCAGATATTTCATCACCAGTATTCTCTTTTTGTCTTTTCAGTTTTATATATGCAAACAATGACTTGTGTCTTTAGGCCACAGTACAAATATTAAAGAGGGCACTCTCTTTGATTTTGTCCCAAGTTTTCTGCAAGAGAAGACCTCATCTGAAATCCCCAGAAGCAAACAAAAATGAAATGCTGCCTCAGTATGAAGCAAAACTTTATTCCTTTTTACCCTGGTGAGATTGCAGCTCAGTTTCTCATCAGCCTGCGTCCATTATTGTGCATATTCCTTTTTATGCTCCCTCCTTCAGTCATTGTGTAGTGTGGTCTTTTTACTCAGTAGTTCAGCTTTTCATGAAAAGCAGCATGAAAACAAATGCTAACACACAATAATTTTTTTTAGGGAACAAGTCACAGGGCAAAAAATTGCATTATAACAAAATTGATGTTGAGAAGAAATATAAGTAAGTTTAAAGAATAAACTGATTCATAAATATGTTGTAAGTATTCCTAAAAAAGGAATTACAATTTGCTGCACTAGCTGATAGATGGCTGCTGCCAGTGTGTTGTCTCAGCAATGACAATGTTCCAGATAGAAGACTCCAAAACACATCTCATATTATCTCATAGCTTCTTTTGAATAAAATCAACTCAGTGGCACAGACTTAACAAGATTTACTGTCAACAAGAGATGGTTCTCGCATGCCCATTCTGACAAAGTATTAATCTATGAATGGCCCTGGAAAACAAGACAATGCACCAAAATGTGCACCTGATAGAATCATAGGATCATTTAGGTTTCAAAAGATCTCCAAGATCATTGAGGCCAACTGTTAAACTAACACTGCCACGTCCAACACTAAACCATGCCCCCAAGTGTCATGTCTACATGTCTTTTAAATACCTCCATGGATGGCGACTCAACCAGCTCCCTTGACAGCCTGTTTGAATGCTTGCTAACAATTTCAGTGACAATTTTGTCCTAATATCCAATTCAAATTTCCTGTCTTCCTACCACTTGTTAGATGGGAGAAGAGACTACCCCTATCTGGCTAGAACCTCCTTTGAGGTAATTTTAGGGAGTAGTAACTTCCCCTCTGAGCCTCCTTTTCTCCAGGCTGAACAACCCCAGCTCCCTCAGCTGCCCCTCACAGAACTTGTTCTCCAGACCCTTCATCAGCTTCGTTGCCCTTCTCTGGACAATCTCCAGCATCTCAATGTCTTCCTTGGAGTGAGTATCTCAAAACTGGACACATTACTCCAGGGGGGGCCTCGCCAGTGCCAAGTATGCGGGGACAGTCACCGCCCTGGTCCTGCTGGAAACATTCTGTATGATCCAGGCTGCGGTGCCAGCAGCCTTCTTGTCCATCTGGCCACATTACTGGCTCATATTCAAAAATACAAAACCTTGCATATTTTCTGATAGCCTTTATATACAACAATCAAAGAAAAGCATTGCAAGCTGAAAATACTGTTGTACACCAGGCATGTTCCCAATCCAGCTGCTAGGCTACTGTTGAATTCCTAGCCCATGTTTTGCACTATCTTCACAACATTTGTTCACTTTTACTTATATAAATTGTCCATGAATGAGTCAGTGTTCGGCAGTGAGACCTCCCACAGGGCTGCATTTTAGCAAAGCATTTTTCTGAGCACTCAAGCTCATCAATATTTCAGTAAACTTTGGGCAAATATATTCTTAAATTACTCTGGAAGCAGACTGAAAGTTGTGCTTAAATTAAGCCTATATAAGTTAAAAGCACATTTAGTCATTTTAAATATCAAGTTAAATTCATTCTGTTACTATGTCTGAAAAAAAAATTGAGAGAATTAATTATGTCTTTAAGCAAGGTACCTATTCGGGAGACCATAAAGACTATATCACCTTCAACCCTATTTATTTGATTACATCATGGTGTCAGTACAAACCTCATTTAAAATTGACATGAGCTATCAACCTAACCCTGTACACTATTCTGCAAAAATAATTAGAATCCATAATTAGTTATTTATCTAAATTTAAATTTGAGGTCTACAGGTATGTGCTGCAAACAGGACCCTAGCTGAGTTTCAACCTCGGGTTGAAAGTTGTTGCCCTAGGAAAAATGTGAAATAAAGCAGTATGGTAAGATGATCATTACTTGCAAACTGATGCATTTTAAAATTAATTTCAAGTTAAATTAATTAATCTAAGTCAATATTCTCAAGAAAATTATCCAGTGTTATGAGGGAAGATACAATCTGGGTCGGAAAAGGAAAGTTGCCCACAAATGAAAACCCTATTCTTTAGAGCAAAAATAAAATTGGGGATCCAGCCATCACCTGCGGAAAGAATGGTTCCCTGAGCTCTGGATTTGAAACAGATACATTTATTTCTATCTGTACTTGTCCTTTCAGAACTAGATAGATGTATGAAACTCTCACAAGTTTTAGTTTCCCCATCTCAAAGGCAGCAAGAACAAAATCCACCTGAATTAATAAACTGCACTGAGACATTACTTACTCAGTGGTTTACTAAATCAGTTTTCTAAGTAAAGAAAATAAAATCTTAGTATTTTTTAACTTACTACCAAGTTCAGAGTTCCAAACAATAGTCTTAAACCCATAAATGTGCTTATTTATCTCAAATTGACACTGCAAGACCATTAAGATTGTGAACTCTAGTGTTCACAAAATGAGGAACTATCACAATAAAGTTTGTCCCTGATATTTACGTTCACCCTCCTTATGCACATGCATATGCATTACCTTGCAATACTTACATAACAGCACACAAGCTGTTCCACAGGGTGCCTGACTCACTCAGGGCAAGGTAATCATTCAGTATTCCCTTTTATCCTCACTGGAAAGCCCCCAGGCTTCACTTAATGCATACAACTGGAAACCTTCAGTGAATTCAAAGTTGATAATTCCCTCACTAATATTTCTATAGTGATTACTTCATGGTCTTAAAGACTGTAGGATTTTTTTAAAAAATGTGTTAAGATACCTGTTCAGCCTGCTAGTAATCTCCATAAAATTTTCAAAATTGACATTGTATCATGAGGCGCTGCAGCAATCTGAAAGCCATTGTGAGGTGGCAGTCTCTGGTAGGAGTTACCCAGAGCATCCATCCCTAACTTGCTGCTTTGGAGGAGGATTCACTCTTCTGTGATACAGCCCTAATGTACAATCTGGCAGAGATCAAGGCTTCTTTTTATATTTTCCAGGTAGTACCACATATCATTGTTTGGGTTTGGTCAAGGTAATGGGGAAGAAGCTGGGGATGTGAAAGTGGAAGTGAACAAGAGGACCATTTAATCTGGCAGAAGTTGCCAACAGGTTCAAGGATGAGTCTTTATGCTGCTGTTCTCCTAAGATCAAGGGCTACCAGACCTTGCGGTATGTGCATCCGTCAGATCCTTGAATACTGCAGAAGTGCATCCAGAAAGATCAGTCTAAGGTATGAGAAAACTGGCTGGGAAAGTCATTACCAAAGTGAATATCAACATAGGAGTGATAGGGAAGTACATGGTGTACCTCAACATGATAGCCCAGATTCTTAAAAATTTATTAATAAATTATAATACATTAGCATTTTTTGATAAGTTGAAGAACACAGTCTGCTTTAGGATTATTTTTGGATGCTTCTAGAACAAATTTCAGAGATCTGCTGATATATTAGCTATTCTCACCCTACATGTCTCATATAATCTTCATTCTTTTTTGTTTTAGCATTCACTATCACCCACCAGCTGCTGCATTCAAAAGTGACTGTTTTTTCTGCTTGTATCTTGCAATCCTGGTCTGAAAAGAAATAAAAACAATCAAGCCAGTGTCTTTAAGCCTCAGTAGTCTGTGGCTCTCCTTGTCAGCCTTCTAAGTTGTAGAGTGTTGTTGTACCGCTTAAATTGAGGACAGAAACTTGAATGTCATGTTTCTGAATGCTGCATTGGGGTCTGCAGTGCTGTGCAGCTCTGGGCAGTATGTGGCTGAGTGGCAAAGCCTAGTGAGCTGATGTGTTTGTGTGTCCTGCAACACTAAGGGAGGGCTGCTTGCCAAGATTTGTGCCTGGAATTTGGAGCAGCTCCTTGGCTTGTCTGGCAATTCAGATTTGTATTTTTGTTCCTCTGAATAGGCAGATGGTTGTTGCGGTGAAACCATAGCTGATCCTTGCTGGTCCCCAACAAAAGAGATAAAAGCAATCCTTTGTTAATTATCCTGCAGTGTGGTGCTGTTGATCATAAAACTGTCCATTTTGCTTGTTATACTATCACAGCCTGCAACACACAACGTCAGTAACTGAATAGAGAGGCCAGTCTTGTGATGCAGAGTTAATTGATTATATCATATGAATCAAGCATTAAAATGTTTCAGTGCTGCTTTTTCTTTTATAGATTCACTGTAAGTTTGCCCAATGTGGATCTACTGTTGCATTGCCTCTCTTTGAGGAGAATCCTGAAGCATGCTGTTTCATTATCTGGGCTTTTTTTTTAAAAATAAGGTAAGGCAGGATGCCCTAGTAGGAAATTTGTGTGATCATACCAATGGTATGAAGTTTAAAAAAAGGTGAAGTGCCAGATCGCAACCTTTGGCCACAACAAGCCATGGCAGCACTACAGGCTGAAGGAAGAGTGCCTGGAAAGCTGCCCGACAGAGAAGGATCTGGTGGTGCTGATTGACAGCATCTGAGCATGAGCCAGCAGTGTGCCCAGGTGGCCAAGAAGGCCTGTGGCATCCTGGTTTGTATCAGCAATGGTGAGTCCAGCAAGACTAAGAAAGTGATTATCCCCCTGTACTTTGAAAGCCCCACCTCAAGACCTGTGTCCAATTCTAGGCCCCTCACTGTAAGAAGGTCATTGAGGAGCTGGAGCATGTCCAGAAAAGGGTAACACAGCTGATGAAGGGTCTACAGAGTCGTATGAGGAGTGGCTGAGGGAGCTGGGGTTGTTTAGCCTGGAAAAAAGGAGGCTCTCTACAGCTACCTGAAAGGAGAAGCAAAATGGAGGTCAGTTCCTCTCCCAGGCACCTGGCATCAGAACAAGAGGACATAGCCTTGAGCTGCACCAAGGGAGGTTAAGGTTGAGTTTCAGGAAGAATTTACTCATGGACAGGGTTGTTAAACGTTGGAATGGAGTGCCCAGGGAAGTGGAGTCACCAACCCTGGTAGTGTTCAATAAAGGACCAGGTGTGGCACTTAGTGCCATGGTCCAGTTGAGAAGATGGTGATTCGTCCAGGGTTGGGCTTGGTGATCTTGGAAGTCTTTTCCAACATAAATGATTCTGTGATTCTGTGATCAGGGCACTCTGACACGAATAGTTTTTGCACTGATTACTTGTGGCCATTAATATCAGCTGCCTTTAAAAATCACCAGAGAATCAACATATAATTCTGTGCAAACAGTAACTTTTCAAGCTACTTCAGATTTTTGAAGTTACTGCAGATAAGAAGAAACTGGTAACTTGAATAACTTTAAAGCAAATAAAGGAACTTTATAAATTTTAGAAGTTTTTATTATAAATCCTTGAAGGGTTTTGTTGCAGTTTCTTTTAAATAAATAGAAATGCCCCTTTTGAAGTAAATGAGTCTGGAGTCATTCTTCAACTAAAAAAGACAGATATCTACTGGAATGAAGGGACTATTTACATATTTTTGAAAGTTCTGAGCAATTTTGTTTTAAAATCTTACATAAATTCCGCAATTGGCAGTCCATATTCAGAGAGCCATACAATCACGAATTTGCTGAAATTAGCAGGCACATCCATAGATCATCCAGTCTGAATATCATACCCTGCCATCAGACATGCACGGATAAAATACCCTTTTTTTTTCTGATCTGAACAGCCTTGGCTCTCAGTCCTCTATCTCTCTGGGGCTATTTGGTGGACTTGCTCCTGTAGGTCCATGTCTCCCTGGTACTAGGGAGATCCAAACTGGACTCAGTTCTCTAGATTTGTCTCACCAGAGCTTAAGTAGAGGGGAAGGATCACCTCCCTTGACCTACTTACAACGTGTCTCCTGATGCAACCCAGAAGACCATTGGCCTTCTTTGATACAGGAGCACATTGCTGGCTCACAAAAAAGAAAATAAAGAACCCTGAGTCTGTTTCTGTCATGCTATTCCCCAACTAGCTGGCTCCCAGTGTGTATTGATACCTAGAGTCATTCTATCCCAGGTGCAGAATTTAGCATTTCCAGCAAAATGCACTTCAAAAAGTTCCTGTTGGCCCATTTCTCCAAACTATGCAGGTCCCTCTGGAAGGTAGCACATCCATCCAGCCTATCAGCCACTTCTCCCCATTTTGTGTCATCTGCAGACTTGTTAAGAGTGTTGCTCATCCTGGCATCTTTGTCACTAGGAAAGAGGTAAAATAGTATTGATCCTAGTGGTCTTACTGACCACTGGGGTAAACCATTGCTGATGGTACTCCAGCAGGAGATTTTATGCCACTGGTCACAGCCCTCTGAGCCCACCTGTTCAATTTCATCCTCTCTTCCCGTTTTTCTTTCCTGGAGAGAAGAGACTATTTCCTTTCTCCCTGTTCACCATGAGTTTTCAAAGATATTCAAGAGTAGCCTCAAAATGCATTTATAGGTGTATCCTGTGACACACGATGAATTTTTATCTGTGAAGTTTGTTTAAATATTTCCTAACCTAATTAAATTCCAGATGAGGATAAGTACTAATTTTTTCCCCTCTTTTTGTTCCTCTCAGGAACTCTTGGACTGATTGTTCCATGCTCTATTTCCTGCAGAAGCTAGGGTGGTTAGGTCACTCATGAAGACAGAGATCTGTTCAAATGATGATTCTTCCAGTTGTTCAAAAAAGACATTATCTATTTCTTCCCGATCAGGTCATCTGTAGCAGTAGCGTGGTCCCACTTCAAAGTTGTATCTTCTGTCTAACCCCAAACCATCACATCTAAATATCTTGTGATGGCTCCTTGGGTGGAGCTTCACGCGTCTCCTCTGCTCTCCCATTAAAATGCACTGTTATACAACCTGGTTTGAACAGGACCAATTGTTCAGACTCTGGAACTTCAACTTAAAACTTCAGGCTTTGAAAAATTGTGGCATTTAAAAGTCCAAACTAGTGGCCAAAGTTGGCCGTATATAGCTTTAAGGTGATGAGCACTGACTTGTTTTTTTTGTTTACTTGCGTTCATAGGGTTTTGTGATGTGTTTTTAGTACATGTAAGAAGAGTTTCTCCTCAGTTTTTATGGTCAAAGCAGTATACTGAAAACAAATTTTCTGTGTTAAGTAATTAACTACAAGCACCTACATTTTATTCTTTCCTAAACGTTTACAGTTACACTTAGTTTGAGTCTGCTTCTGTAAGAGCAAACTTCAGACTCTAGTGGTGACACACAGCAGACTGGACATGTCTCATTAAGAAATCTGTGCAGAGCAGATACTACTGCGTATCTAATCCTATTTATGGCACTTGTGTATTATTTCAGAGTTCTGCCCAAGTTTGAAAATATTTAGAAGGAAGTAACTAAGTTACATATTGCAATAGGTAGAAAAGTCAAGAGGAAAATAGTTCTCAGAAACATTAGTAACACCCAGAATGAGTAATTTTTAATCCTTTAGTAGATATTAGGGCACGGCTTAAGTAGTTATGGGAAATTTTATAAAATGCAAAACATGCTACTTTGGTTATCTAAAATGTAGTAAATGGGTTAATTTGTATTTTGAAAGCCTTGTGCAGTACACTTCATAGCAGCTAACATTTGAATACCAATCATCTTTGCATATCGGCTTTTGAAACCTCAAGAGCTTTTGCCATTTGTTCCGATTAGGTCTGTCTTCAGGAGATAAGTCTCCCAGGTAATTTGAAGCATAGGCACAAAATGAAGTCCGTTTGATGGTCTGAGACTAGAAAATGTCTCTTACACAATTAATTAATTAATTTTTTTTTAATTGCTGTTCATGTTTTGTTTTTTATGCCATTCCCTCACGTGTCTGAACAACAGCACACATATTTCAGGATTTTTGTCAGTGTTTCTAGAGTTGCTTCTTATGTAACACTATTTACCATGAACTGTATAGTTGTCCGAATCCCTTTTCACATCTTTGTGCACGGTAGCACACTCCCATCGGATAATTTCATATAATATCTGTTGTAGGATTTAAACTGACCTCTTTTACTGCAATATATTACATCCACCATACTGAGGATTATTTAACACCAGGAGCAAGCAGACCATAGAAACAAAGAAGAAAGAGCTAAGCTCTCACTCTCTGTAGTATTGCCTGCTCTGTTTCCCTTTAATATTACAATTGAAGTTACATGGTCTGAAGATTTCCTTTAAATTTCATATCCCTTTTTTTTTTTTCCATATTCAATCTGTGGCTGCTAGTGCTGAGTGCAAAACTGATTTCCAGCTATAAAGTCACTGCATTATTTAAGCTCTCATCTCTATTATGTAGTTACTTTATTAATACCTTTTTTAAGATCATGACCTTAATTCAATGTTTAAAGGAACAAAGGCAAATGTCTCAGTCAGTGACACATTTCTCATTTTAAGGGGAGATAAACCTCCCGCTCAGCCCAGAATTATGGAAGTTGGAAATGTTGGAAGCATTTCTCAGCATGCGTATTCTGCAAAATGTGCTCCAAGGCAGCAAATGCCACTTCTGAAGCCACATCCTTTGTCAGCCATTTTGCACACAAGTAACGTTCCTGTGAGCAGGGCAGACATCTTGCAGAGAAATAATATCACTTGTGCATAGTAACTGGCAGGAGACATTGATAAACAGTACCCATTCTTTATTAATGCTGCTTTAATGAGCACGAAAAAGATACTGTTTTATTTTTGAGCAGTGTGAAGGCAGTAGGAAATTGTATTGCTCTTGCAGGTGCATAAGGACATTAAAGATTTTTCTTTTATTATGGCCATATCATAGTGCTGTGAGGTAATGAAAGAGATATGAAATTAAAGTACTGCACCAGCTGAAGAACTGCTGATACTTGTCCTTAAGTCACTAAGAGTTTTATGGTGAAACGCCTGTGAAAATAAATCACAAATAGCTCAGACTGGATTTAAGCCTTGATTTTCCTACTTCCAGCTCTTGCAGTCCCTTCCTTTTTTCATCCATCATGCTTTCATCTTACTGCTGATCTAAATGTACACAGTGAGATGAGATACTGGAATTAGTAAGATAGAAGTGTTCCCCATTCAACTACACATTCTCAAAGAAAAACAGGGAGGAAAGAATGCTGTTAGGGCTTGTTAATGGAAAAATTTGACAATTTTCACTATGTAATGTGGTTCTTCATCACCACTGAACTTGGGGTTTTTTTCCACTCCTGTGAAGCACAATTCTAATGCTAAATTCAGTATCAGAAATTAAAATGGTGCATGGAGAGCACTTCTAAAAGCCCAGCATTCTGCAGAGCAGAGAGTTCCAACGTTGCTCCTTGCATAACTGAAAGAACAAGGAGAGATTAGGTATAAAAATAGAAGGCAAAAAGCCAGTGTTGTCAGATAAAATTTGCCAGACTTTTGATCAGAAAAATATTTTCTATGAAGTTTTTTTAATCAGTAACTAAGATCGACAGTGCTGTTGTTCACTGTAGCAACTGTAGGAATTTTTATCCATATCAGTGCTTTACCTCAATATTTTTCCGGGGTTATTAATTCTGTTGAAAATATGATGGCGGGGGTTTTTTTTGTTTTCATAAGGTCACTCTTTGATTTGCTCTTGTAAATGGAATATGTTTACCCATCCTGTGTTGCTTCACATTTGTATAGTTACTGCCCCAACATATCTTCATCCTGAAAGCCGTGACACGTGTGGCACTGCTGCACAAGTAAAACACAAGCTGACACTGCGATACCTCAGACCTTATTGCATCATTCTTTCTTAATGATGTTTTCCTCATGTGCTGTACAGAGCCTCGTTAATAACCAAAGGATCTTTATGTTAGTTAAACTTCTTTGATTTTGCCCAACATTTAGTAAATGGTGCAGTCCCTCAGACCTGAGACTTGAGCTCTTGATGCTGATGTGCTTGGAAAAAAGTAACAGCGGCAGATCATTGCATAAATCTCAGTAGTGTATGTTTCACACAATATTCTGTATACTCAGATTGGTTGCTGTAACTCATGACTCTGTATTGCTCTAAAACTTTTATCAGTAAAATCCTGCACCTATAGGAAGCTCCCTGTGAAGCCTCCCGTCATGTTGCTGCTCCTACATCTTGAAGGTTCTCCTTGTGACAAGAGCAGAATCCCCCTACTCACTCAGATGCAGGAGGAAAACACACATTCAGTGACAGATATAAATAAGCAGATATCTCTGGAGAGCTGTCATTCAGGAAAGTAAAAGGGTTCTAAAAACGATCCATGTTGCTGTGAAAAGAAGCTCTCTGGCCATCTCAGCTCCCAGGACTTTAGAAGGAAGAGACCTTTCATCCCGAAACAAGATCAAAGGGAAGGCAGAGATGCTATTACAAAAAACTGACCAGAAAAGTGAGAGAAATTGATTTTGGAGTTTCATGCCTACCAAAACGAGACATGCTGCAGAAGGCACTTCTGCAAATGTGACAAAGGGAAGAGATCAAATCAGTGGGAAGTGAGATGAAGATTAAACGAGAATGTGAAAAAAGATTACTGGAAACTTCTATGGCACAGTGGTTAATTGAAAGGAAGAAAAAATTCAGACTGCTTTGTAAATATGCTATATACAGCATAGATATATAAAATTGAATACAGAAGAAGAGTGTTTCTAAAAGGCTAGCAGCCAAACAAGTGAAAATGCCTGTTTCCCCCTCTCTGCTCTGCCTGAAGCATTACTTTTTATTCCTTCTCAAGTTACATTTTCCTTAGCTAAATGAAATAAAAATATGTATTTTCTGATCCACCAAGAAATTGATTTGACTCAAAGTCAAATATTTTTATTTAGGAAATTATTTACTTTCTGAAACATAGAAAGTGTGATTCAGAACATTCTAAAGCAAAGGTTGTTTTGTTTTCTTGCTTTTTGATGTTGCCATGTTTGGTTTTTTGTTTGTTTAATGAAGACTTGGAACATTTTCATTTGGAAATATATAAAAACATTGTCCCTTTTTTGCTTTTTTCTCTTCCCCCCATGCCCTTTCTCTTTCTTTCCTTCTCCTCTTTCCTACAACTATTAGCTTTATTTTCAAGAGTATACCTGGTCAAGCTCAAAACTCATTTCTTTGAAATATAAATGAGATTGCAAAAAATTCACCTGGCTGTAATAGCTGTATTTATTTGAGAGACCACATACACAGAGGTATAGCAAAAATATTTCAGGTTGCGGGTTCAAAGAACATACTTGGTACTTATAAGAATTCTTACAAAGGAATGGATCCAAATCAAAAGCAAGGGGGAAATGTTGACTGACCCAGAAAGCAAGTAAAGAGGAATATACCTGTGCATACAACATCCAAAACTTGAACTCTGATCAATTACTTTATTCCTGTGCTGAATGATGGAAAATTTCAGTTAAGGCCAAATCGGACGGAGCTCTGAGCTGCCTAGTCTAGTGAAAGGTGTTGTGCCCACAGCAGAGGGTTTAGAACTGGATTATCTTCGAAGTCCCTTCCAGTCCAAGCCATTCTATGATTCTGTGATTCTATGATCTATGAAGTCTATTGCATGGCAAAGGATGCACATTTGAAATGTGTTCTATGCTAATCAGAAGAAAGCTCCAAGTTTGAATCTCTTCTGGTCTTGGCCTGCTATATATTAACAAAACAGTAAAAAGAAGTGGAAGAAGAGTTCAGTCAGTAGTCTCAACAGTTACAATATTGGCCATATGAAAACATTAAAATTATTAATTTCTGACTCCAGATCAGATAAACTTAGGCATCCATCCTAAAGTTACCTTACACATCTTCACCAGGGGGCAGATGTAAAAAGCCTTAGAGAGCAAAAGCCTCTGGAGCTTGTACATGATGATGCATCCGACCTAGCAAACTTTACACATCTCCCATGCTGAAACACTTCAGCATATGCAGGCTGCAGACAATCTGCTGTAGTACAAGATCAAACTGTCAGTGAAGAAATTACCTGGAAAAAAGTGTGCCTCACATCAGTCAGAAAAATATCCTGAGTCAGTGACAGTTGTTACCAGTTGGTAAGACTGTGCTTGTTACTGTGTTGTATTTCTGCGTGGTTTTTTTTTAGTGATCAATACCATCAGCGTATGATGCATCATATAATTTCTGCTTCTAAGCGCTGCAGTCTTGACCTGTGGCAGGGGATTGGCCTTGTGAAATAACTGTTCTTATGTGTATCCGTATTTAACTGTTTCACTCTCTCTGCTTCTGCCTCTTTCATCCTACAGTTTTTGATTTGATGAAAAGGCTTAGACTTTAAGATTGCAGTAATTTTAAACTTTTGATTCTTTTTTCTCCCCACTGTGTTAAAAGTGCTCACCATCTCCAAACTCAGAAAAAAGAACTGGTGAAGACAGCCTGAATTAATTTATGAAGGTTAGCTGCTGCTTGTCCCCTGTTACTTGCACAAGAGCCTACCCCAGGGACTTTCTGCTGGTGAGATGCAAAACACTTTGATGAGGCTAAGTTTTGTAGGAGGGATGTTGGGTAGAATTAAACCTCTCCAAGCTTCACAACCTTGAGAGGAATTTTTCCCTCTGAGGAGCTTTAAGGAGATCAGTGACAGAGGGTGATTTATCACAGGAAATGCTAAGGGTGGGGAAAAGGGATGGGGCACAGGGAAGGAGGCAGAAACTGCTTGAAAGAAAAGAAAGACAAAATTCCATTTATAGTCATTAGCAAGTGTCAGAACAAAGCTGACACAGTTTGTTCTGTATCTTAAACCTAGTGATTGTCATACACTTAGGGTTTTCTGGAGTTGATTTATGCAGCCTGACACAAGCTCCAGTTTTGCACTTTGAGACAAGCAACTAAATGTTGATCCTCTACAGAAAATCCCATGCTGTACTCTCCTTTTCCCAAGCCATACATTACAAATATCACTTTATTTGCATTTTTTTTTAAGTTTGGATTCTTCAGGCACTCCTGTAAGTACTTTTGTGTGCTAGTTCATGTGTACTATAGTTTTAGAAACTGAGGGAGCTTGTTATGGAAACCTTATTATAAGACTTACATTTATCCAGAGAAAGATGTAGTTTGAGCCCACTATTGAATGCAGCAGAAATTTTGAATGCTTTCCCCCCCTCTCTTTTTAAGCAATTACAGAAAAGATAATTAAAAAAAACCTAGAAAAGCAATGAATCTGAAAAAGGCCATAGGCTAAGAGCCTTCTGTGAGTAGAGTAAATGCAAAATCTAAAATAAATTATTAATTTTATATTTTTTTTGTTACGGTTATTAGACTGAAGTTATTCAGACAATGAGGTGATGAGTGTTAACCTAAATACCTTGACCAAGTTCCCAAATCAATAGTAGAGACAGAAAATACTTTTGTTTGTTGGTTGAGGTCTCCTTGTGGGAAATGAAAATACCAGCGTTAAATGCTATTATCTTTCTAAAATAAAATGGAAATGGACCTCCCCACCCCAGCCCCTGACTGGAAAATTAAGTGAGAGATCTAAGACTAGCCTTAGTTCTCAGGAAGTCTTCTATGCTTATCTTCCAGTTGATAATTAAGTTCCTCATTGTGTTTTATATCTTGTCTAGTCCTGGTAAGAAACCATGGTATGTCTTTGATTATCTTTACCACTATATCCTTTCTGTCTTTCTTACTCACTGTTCAGGAGTCAGAAACATTAGGGACCGATACAGTGGCATGAGGATGAGTTGTTTCGTGCCCACTTAGTTTCCATTGCCATTTCCATCTCCCCCTTCTTTTCTATTTCTTCTGGGATCATGAAAGGGCCTTTTATGTGTAGAGACTGACTGGTTTTTGGCCTAAACCTAGGCATAATATATATACTAGATTTCCTTGTCCACATTATAGGTGACTACTTCAGCAAACTGTATTTTTAATATCATTAAATCATAAATATATATATACACACATCATCAGCATCATTAGGGCATTCTGTCCACTCTTTAAAATAGATTCTACCTCTTTCCTCCAATGGATACTGATATCCTGACCAGCAGCTCCCATCCTCCTCCATTAAACAAATTAAAAAAATAAAATAAAATTGTAGCACTAAAAGCCTCCTAGTTCTTTAGGACCAAGGCACTTGGTACTAGACAGACGTTTCTCATGTTCAGATCATTCTCTTTAGGAGTCCAGGATTTATTCCTAGACCTACAGTTCAGCTGAAATGAATAGATCAATAAAATAGATGTTCTAGGTGATCAAGAATGAATGATGTGATCCCCCTTAAACTAGGGGATTCTTAGACAAATTTGTCTAGACCTATGACTTTCAGTAAGGATACTGTTTTAAGCATATTTGCAAATGTTTGAATTTTTTTTCGTTGCAGACTTTACCACATTGTTGAAATGAACCACCTTTCTCCTAGTGCACCACAAAAAAATCTTCACCAGAAAATATGAGTCAACCAGTTCTTGGCCACTAGTGAATTCTAATTAACATAGAATGTTTTTCAGCTACAGGGATCACATGTTTTTCACTTATGGCAAATTCATTATTTAGCTTCAGAATCCTGAAAAGTCACCTCTGTACCTGGATAAACTGATTTATAGTAGTTAATACTTCTACAGTTGACTACAGCTACATCATCTTTGAACTCAAGCCTTAAGGAGGAATAAATTAAATTTCACTTCTTGTCTGGGTGTGCAGCACACAGAATTTGTTTCATAATGTCTTTCTCAAGCATGTTTTAAATTACTGATCAAATTACCTCTCTTCTGAGTAAATAATTTCTGGGACTTTAAAATATCTCTGTTAAAGCTCACCAGGAGAATGGTCTTGCTCCACTAAGACTTACGTGTTGGAAGACTTTATTCAGAACAGCTGCTCGCAGCTAGTGACCTCTTCCAAGAAGAAGGGTTCTAGTTGCTTTGTGCAGTATCCATCTTTTCCAGTCTGACAAAAGTATCTGCAAGGAGATCATTTATTACTGCAAAATTTCACTGACAATAGTACAGTGGGTCTTTAAGCTCAAATCTGAACTCTTTTTGGAGTATAACATTCTTTTGTTACTCTCTAATAATAACAAAATTTGAAGATATCATAGAATTGCAGAACCATTTAGGTTTAAAAAGCCCTGAAGAACATCGAGTCTAGCTGAGAACCTAGCACTGCCAACTCCACCAGTAAAGTATTCCTCTAGGTGCCACATCCAAAATTGTTAGTGACTGCACATTTGGAATGGTCTATTAACATCCTGCTTTGCGGAGGCTGCTGA
>VZRE01010880.1:0-14081 GCA_013396775.1 Cephalopterus ornatus
TTGTGAACAGCAGGTCTAGCAGGGCCCCATCCCTGGGAGGATCATTTACCAGCTAGAGCAGGGAGTGATCCTCTATGCACCCTACGAATCTCCTAGACTGCCTCTTCTCTGCTGTGTGAAGTTCCCAGCAGACATCCAGCAGCTTAAAGTCATCTGTGAGAACAAAGGCTGGTGATTTTGAGACATCTGCCAGCTACTCGTAGAATAATTCATCATCCTCATCATCCTGGTTGGGTGGTCTGTAACAGACTCCCACCAGGATATCAGGCTTATTGGCCTTTCTCCTGATTTTGATCCACAGGCACTCAACCTTATCATTACTGACTTCATGTTCTGCAGAGTCAAGAGACTCTTTAACACACAGAGCTACCCTCTATCTCTCCTACCTTGCCTGTGCTTTCTGAAGAGCTTGTAGCCATCCATGGCAGCACTCCAGTCATGCGAGTCATCCCACCATGTTTCCGTGATGGCAACTACATCACAGCTTTCCTGCTGCACAATGGCTTCCAGCTCCTCCTGTTTGTTACCCATGCTGCATGCATTGGTGTACATGCACTTCAGCTGGGCTGCTGATTGTACTCTTGGTTCAGGCTTTCCACCCTTAGCCTTGTCTCTAAAGAGCCCGGTTTCAATCCCTGCCCCCCTTCAAACCTAGTTTAAATGACCTCCACCTCTCTACAACCTCCTTTCAGGCAGTTGTCATGGGATAGTAGCATTTAAGAAAAAGACTTTGAGATACACGTTATAGACAGTGGAAAAGCAAACTCAGAGGTGTTTTCTGGAAAAACTCATCCAGGATTTCCTCACTGATGGACAAAATCTCAGGCCACCAGGCACCAGAGAAGGGTTAGGTAGGCCAAGGCCAAGTCACACCATGAAAGAAAGATGAGTCCTGTGTGATGGATGTGCTGGGGGAAGGCAAGACAGGGCACAGTCAAAAAGCTGGTGCAAAAGTGGTATCTCTCAGGGCATTTGCAGCTTGAGTTGGAGGAAGGCAGGACAACATGTCCTTGTTGCCAAAACAGAAGATAATAAAATGTGACAATCTGGCCAGGGAGTAAAGGCAGATGGGACTGGTACCTTAGTAAGGAGAGAGGAAAGATATAAAAAAAGACTGGTGGTTTTGTGAACAAAACACTAGTTCTTCATCCTGTGCAAACAGGATTTGATTTACCAAACCAAAAACAACATACTACAGTTTTGTGATAAAACCATTCATTTTTAACTTTAAATATTTAGTAGCTCTTTTCTGACTTTCTTTTATTGTTGGTTTTTGGGGTTTTTTTAACATACACTGAATTGAAGAGCCATGGAAGGGTCTCAGCTACCAAGTATGATACTGCAGTCATGGTCATTAAAAAATGGAAGTGAATGTGCTGCCTGCTCCTGCCCAAACCCCAGCTACCCAAATTTGCTCTGTTTCATTTACTTGATTCAGAAACACAGTCTGCCTTGTGGAAATTTATGCTTTTCTACAGAACTTGCTGTATTCTGTGAGAGATCAGTGCTGGGAGAGGAAGGAAATTCCGATTTGATTTTAAAGAAGGAAAGAAAACTGAAACCATTGTAATTATGCTTTGTGACATGTTATTTTCTTTTTATGAATGTGAAAATATGAAAGTTAGAGATTTGCTGTTTTGTTTTTTTTCTAAGTAAGAGAGCAGCAAAAGAAAATAAATTTTCATTCATGCAAGGATGGATGATCCATACAGGAAATGATCCATTGCTGAGCAGCAGCACATGCTTTCTATCTCTGTGCGTGTATTTGTGTATACACACATGTGTGTATATTTATATATGTACATGACTCCATGTATATATGTATACAGATGCAGTGTGTATAGGGGCACAATATCAACAAACATTTACTGGAATCTCCTCTTCTTCAAGTAGCTTGTCACTTGCAGAAAAAGTCCCCAGTCTCTGACTAACCCCTACATCTACCTTTGATTTGTGTGGGCTACCTAAAGGTATGAGCTGTGAAAGAGCACAATGTCTTGAAAGAGAATAAAGGCAAGAAGACAGGCAACCCCCTGATTTATGCAGAAAAAGAGGTAGGATGCCACTGTCTGTCCTCAAGGGGAAATTGCGATTGCGCTGAGCAGCCAGGTCTGTGTCCTGCCTGCAGACATGCTTCAGAGTAAGGCCACATGTTTCCGGTTTCAGTGTCTGGTGGCTGATTTGTGCATTCCATTGTTTGCCAGATGAGACTGCAGTCTAACAGGAACAGAAGAGGTATGGGGCCCAGCTTTGTGTCATGTTCAGTTTCCTGCTCTTGTGGGTGCTTAGCATAGTTTACAGTCTGATTACCGAGTTCCATCGTGTGCAAATAGTAAAGCTGAGTGCCTCCATTGCTCCCCTTCCCAAACATGAATCCTCTGATGGAGGAAATCTGCCTCTTGTGTATCTGCTTGTGCCCTAATTAGAGAAGGAAATCCACCACCTCTTCCACTTCCAGATCATGAGGCTGAACTGTGGATCTCCATAGCCACTCTGTCTCAGTGGCCAGTGCACATTCTTTTGAAACTGAGGATGGTGACTTCCTACTGCTTGTCCTTTTTCTCACTGAAATGGGATCAGATTCTGATCACTTGACTCATGCTGATTTCCAACACATTTCCACCAAGCTGCTTCTTGAAAAGCAAGTGACTGTTTGGAAAATCTTCCAGCTCTGACATCTAAAAACATGATAATCTTTTCATTATCAGGAAAAAGCCTTGGTTTCTAGGACAATTTCCTGTGGCAACTCCCTCAAATAGCTCTTTATTAACAGCATTGCAGAACTCTCTCCACATCTCAATCTGATTTTAGGGTCAGTAACAAAACACCCACATCACCAGTGCTTCACTTTTTACTGCCCTTCATCTAACAGTTTTATCTCACGTCTATTTTATCTGTTCTCTCCAGCACACAATCCCATTCAGTCCTCACACTGCTTTTACCTTTGTTTTATTTTCCTTCTTGTGATGGTTGTCCTGCCATGTTTCTCCTACCTCTGGTCTATCTGGTTTCAGATCCTGAATCAATACTTCCAGTTCCACCATGTTTTTGTCAGGTTCCTCGGCATCACTGTACAAACACAGGATGTATTATCTCTCACTTTCTGTTTCTTGACCCATATATACAGAAGTTTGTTAACATCTGACCTTCTTGGAAATCAATTCTGTTGTGGGATCAGCAACACAGGACGACAGTCAGGAGAGGGTGAGAGGCAACAAAATCATTTTTAGCTGTTGTGGCCCCTCTGTGCTTTCCAAGATAAGCAACCAGATCCCTAGGGGATAGACATGGAGGCAAAGTTCTTATTTCATTTAAGGTAGGAATAAGAGGAAAAGGGAAAACCAGGGAAGAATAACTGTGCTTATAAAAACAACCTTGGTAATCCATTTTCATTTCGTAACTTTTCACTGACTTAACACCCCAACCTGTGAAATCATTAAACCTAAGATGTTTTATGCAAGACATGGCAGTGGGTAAAAAAAAAATCCAATGAAGCGATACTGATTCATACTAACTGATTAGATAAATGTTTTCTCCTTCAACACTTTCAAATAAAGTGTAAATTAGAGTGAATTGGTAATGTTCTGGGAGAGCCTGACAAGCAAATTCTTGGCAGTACTAATATATTTACTTTGCAGGGCAGGGCATGGATACTGGTAAGAAACTTTTCCAGGAAAGCTGCAAAAAACCAAACTTGTTTCTAATTTCTTGAGCTTTAGCACCACAAAAGTATTTATTTTAAGCTGGGGACACTGCCCGTTTAATCCACTTTTATCTCTTCATTTGTAAAGGCATATATTGTAGGTCAGATAAAGTTCAACCACTAGAAAAATGTTAGGACATAAATACTATGGCAATCATTCATGTTAAGTGACAAGCTTAAACCCACCTCCCCCAGTCAGAAATAAGATGGAAAGAAAGACAGGAATTCTGCTTTTCCTCCCTCTTGCTGCAAATCTTACGTGACAGAGATGCCTCGAGACACAAATCTCTGTTATGGAAAACAGAGCTGGGAGTGTGAGATTAGTACTTTCTGGCATACTACCCCTCCAAGAAAGGCCCTCTCTATCCCACTGCCTCCCACACAGCCTACAAGCAAGGAAGCACATCCCTGCTGGCCCTTCAGCAGTGGGAGTAGTCCCTGCTTCTGCAACCTCAGCCAGTTCAGCCACAGGTTTCCTTGGCTTCAAACCCAAGTCACGCCAGTTGGTAAGCAAACCTCCACACTTACCACGGCATATCTGTGATGCTGCAGCCAGCAGTGTCCAGTTGTCTGTGCTGAAAGCCAATGGGATCTTGAACAACAGCAGGCCAAGAAACAAAACATTCACTGCTGAATTTGCGTAAATGAAACTGGATCCACCTGTGGCCTCCTGTTTCGCAAAAATGGCACAGAAATAACAGCTACAGAAGGTGCTGCCTGAATTCAAAATTCTCTTTTCTTTTCAGATCACTGAGAGAATAATTGTTTTATTTGTCGTGATCAACAGTCAGGAAGAAGTTCAAGGGAAATATGTCGTGTGTGTTTTATTTTTCCTTTGGAATTTATTAGATGTGGTCAGGTAAGGAGTCAACACCAAAACCACAAGGGGAAAACGGGTTATTCTTGCCAGCAGAACCCCACCCTTACTGTGCAGCAGGCTCATTTAGTTGTTTCAAAATTAGCAAAGCATATTATCTATTTTAAGTAAAGCTTGAACTTATAAAAATCCACATGGATGAGAGGCAGTGTGACTTAAAAATACAAGACAGAGTAATGCAGTAACATAATGCATTATTGTTTGTAGTTCAAAGGCTTTAACTTTTTTAACAAAAATTTAAAAGGAAATCACAACTACCTTCCAAGGAACACCGATTTCCAAAACTAATTTACCATCCTGTTGCTTTAATTTTTTGGTTTTATCCACTTTGATCCAAGATTGACAGCACAGTAACGCACCAGCAGAACTTCTTGCTAAAATGAAAAGACTATTCGAGGTTAATTGCACCTGTGCTTTCCAAAAAGCCAAGAGGTCCTGTAGCAGAGATGAGCATTTTGGTGTAGTAGGGCATATATCACTCCACAAGGACAACAAACATACTTCTCAAATGTAACATAAGCCTCTATGCACCTAAGTTTGTAGACTTACAGCAAGTGAAATGTACTAAATTAAGAAGCATTTTATGAAGACATAGCCCTCACAGCAACCTATGTATGGCAGCAAAATCTTTTTTCCTTTCTGCTAAAATAGCTTTCTGCTACTTCAAATATATTGCTTAGAGGACTGATTGAAAAATATGGATTTAGGCAGTAAAGGAAATGCACGTCATAAGAAATCTAAAGAAAGTGTCAGAATTAATAAAGATTTTAAGTCAGCTTAAAAGTACTACATGTGTTAATAGACTACTACTTGTATTAATTATTTTGATTATTGCACCATCCCATTCATTTTTGAAGCTTATAAAGCTGAAATAGTAGAACTTAATCTGAAATGAAAGGGTTCTGTGCAGCCGGAGAGGTGCCAAAAATATAAACAGTATTGGCTGTAAAGTCCTGTCAGTGCACAGCAGTTCTATCATTAATTTTCTACCATTGCTAAAGAACACACTCCAGCATCACGGCAGTAATGGCAGTTGCTTACTAAGCAAAATACTGTAGTCTATAGCAGCAAATGACCAATTCAAATAACATATTACAACTCATACAGGTTTAGAATTATTGTCTGATTTATTTTATAGCATCTGTGTCACGTCCTAATATCTCAAAGAAACATCCATGTCTAAAAGCATGAAGGGATCTGTCCCATCCAGTTACTCTTGACATATTAGAAGTTCTTCCACATAGTCCTTCAGGGACATAAATATCCCTGAAGGACTATTTATTATGCATTATGACTAATGGTGGCCATGAGCAAATTCTATACCCGATCTTTCCTGCTTATACTGTGAACAGCCCATGGAGTTGTATAGAGAGGGAGTAGCTGTTCCCTTTTCCTGTTTTGTATCAGGTTGAGATTCAGCCTTAAAAGCAACAATAATAAAAAATTGAGACAATCCTGAGGTTTCAGGGGGCAAACTTGAGAGAAAATGGTACATTTACAGCCTATCAAACTCTTCTACAGTCCAGGTATGATGCAAAGTTAATCAATTAATAAGATGGAAATACAGAAAGTTTGTTTAATGCTGGTTTCATCTGTCAGAAAATCTTGGGTAACAGATTTTCATATCTCTAGCAAGACTACAGGGCAAAAAGCCTTTCAGCTGACCAAAAACACAATCAGATCCGTTTCTCAGTGTTTGGAAAGCTGCTGTACCACTTTAAGATCAAACCAGGATTAGCTCAGCTTTGGAGACTGAAGTCCTAAGCATTCTGGTCTCCCAGTAACAGTAACAGCCACAGTAAGAATAAAATTATTCAAATACATTGGAGCATAACTGCTTTTTTTTTAGCTCCTACTACCCCTTCTGAGGTCTAGCAGAGGGGCAGATGTACTACAGAAGGTTAAGTTCCTGCAATTGCCTTCCTGTTTAGCCTTCTCCAGCAATGATTTAGCTAGCTCAGCAGTCATAAATTTGCATTTTCTCAGTCCTAAGTGGTAGGCATATTCTACCTGCACCTCCCAGTTGCAATATCCCCATCCAAAATTAATTTTCTAATGGATCAGTGTGAATCATGATGTTTCTGACAGAGCTTTCCATCTGGAGGGCTCTGTTGCTGTCTGCCTGCTCTGGGGTAGCACCACAGACACCCCCCCTTCCCCCCAAACAATGAACCATCTACTTTTAGGCAGAGGAGCCTGAACAAAACCGTTGCTCACTCAGAAATTTACTGAGATGTGCAGCTCCAAGCTCTTCTGCAATTCCTTTGGATTTGTCAATAATGTCTCTTTATTTTAAAAGCTCATTTGCTTTCCTCTTGATGCAGATACACTTACAACATGTTGGCAAGGATGGGAATATACTACCTACCATTGACATGGCTCAACTTCTCACTGTGCATCCCACTTTATCCCCTTTCAGTTCTGGCTAAAGGTAAGGAAGTGAGAAGGTACCAACAACTTGCTTCCTCAATATTCTTCAATAAAATGTGTTCATTTCAACTGCCACTTGTATTTAAGGGTAGTTCTTCTTGTGTTGCTAAAGTTGTCATAAGTGTTTATGTACCTTCATATTAACCTGTATGTCACATCTCTTTCTCTTTTCTTTTCTTTTTTTCTTTAATAGGGGTTCTCTGACATTTGGGGTTTGTGTGTCTGGTGGTCTTTGTTTATTTGGTTTTGGATTGTTTCTTAACAATATAGGAAAATGTTCATTTTTCTGAAGCAGAAAAATACTCTTATAAAAAACAAATGGGGTCCCCCATTCTAGACTGATCACATTAGACAGCAGGTTCCAAAGCTGCCTTTTCCCCCACTGAGGCTGACCTTACTGGTTTAGGCCTTGCTTAGCAGGTCATCATTCTTACTCCAAGAAAAGTGCCCATTGGGAGCACACTGAAAGCACTGTAACTGCAGGATTGACACTTAATAGGAAATACTTGCTAATTCTAGTACTGAGAGCAATTAGCACCTCAGATCTACAAAACTGAACTCAAGGAGAAAATGTTCATATGTGTATGAATATATATGAATGTGAATATATATGTATATGAAAGCATAGATATATACAATACAGCTGTTTGTGCTTTAAAGGTAATTAACTGTTACACAGAGCTTTTTGATGATCTTTCACCTCCTTCTGACTAAGGATTTACCATGTTTTACAGCATTTGCAATTTGTGTATCACTGCCTTATTTTGAATCTTTTGGCACATACTCCATCAAGCTACCATTTCCATTCGCCTTCTCAATCTACTTCCCCTATGTTCTGAAAATGTACCTGCTAGTGCTCTTTACAGGTAAGTATCTCATCTTTCAGAAAGCTGGGTCCCAAGGCAACTGGGATGTTTATGGCAACAAAAAATCAAGTCAGTATTGTGCCTTTCACAAACTCTCTCTCTGCCACATCTTCTGCAGACCACTGCAGAGAAGTGCATCACCACCTGTTTTGATTTCCAGTGTCTTTCAAATACAAATAGCTGAATTTGTAAGATACACCATGTGTACAAGGCATAAAAATACAAACCAGTAAAAATTGTTTCAGTGGTCCTGGCCTTACAACTACTTTGAGAAGCTTTCTTCTTTTTTGTTTTGTTTTGGTTTTTTTAAAATCAATTTCCATTTGATTATACTCTTGTTCTGTGCAACTATTGCTAACTCATTTGTGCTAGCTGGGATAAGAAGTTATATCTAAATTAAGACTTTTACAGCTTGATTATTCAAAAGGATGAAAAAACGAGCCCACTCCAAAACCTGCATGTAAATAGACCCCTTCTCCTCTTCATCAAAATACTTTTGAAAAATTTGGACATTACAGACAAGTCTTTGTTCTGTCATTGCCTTTAACATGAATTTGAAGGATCTCAACTTTATGATGCAGTGTTCTGTTCCTAAGTACATGGAAGGAACTGTGCAAGGTTGCCAGATGAAGGCTCCTACTGCTCCTTCTAAATTTATTGAAGACAATTTGGACTCTACTCCCTTGTTCTTACACCATTTTGTGTTTTGATTCAGGTATGTGCTTTATCATCCAGAACCTCTTTTCCGAGAGAAAGGCACACCTGGGGACAGGCAACATCAAAAATAAAAGAAGCTAGGTCGATATTTTGTTTGGAAATACAAAATATACTCCTAGTGGATTGCTGCATATCAGAGTTTAAAAAGAAACTGGACAAAGATTTTTTCAATGCAACACTCCTCTTTGCATGTACATCATCTGGTTGTGTAGAATTTTCAGAAAGGCAGGTGTCTTGAATGCACCTCAAAAGCAGAGCAACTTTTGAAAGTTTTGACTAAAAATGACTGGAGTTTTTAAAATGAGTATTTTTTTTCTAATATATATTAGAGAATTCTGAACAAATTGAAGAGTGCCTCCAACCACAGTCACACCAACAAACCATTATTTCGGTGTTAATTCTTAGCTCATTGGCAACAAATACTCTGTAATGACAGTTACCATGTAATCTGTCAGATTACTTTATATTAGGCAAACATGTATGTGCCTCATATATAAAAGTTAAAAAGGCTGGAACTAGAACCTCTCAAGGAGAAGCCAGAACCTTTGCAACCTGTAAGACTGACATGCTGGTTGGCCCCAGGCACTCACATTCTGGCCCATTCTTCACTTAACAAAACAAGATTCCAGAAAATGCACCTAACTAGAAAGGCAAGTGATCAGGTACTCAACTACTATATATTCAAGGGGATATTTAAGGATCAGAAATAAATACTTACGATCATGTATCTGCCATGTCTGCCTCTTTCCCCACAATGGTTTTCTTCCATGCTGAACAGCAGACAGATGTATGCAGAAGAAGTGCGATGCAGTCAGGCCAAATACATGTTGTTCTTTAAAGGGAACTGAATGACTACCAAAAACCATGTGCAAAATTCTAGGCATTTTACTCAATTGCATTGCTCCTCATACTTCTGCAGGACTATCTGTGAGAATGCAGCTAGATCACAGGCTCTTCAGAGGTTGGGAATTAAGAATACCAACAGCAACACAGTGGATTGTACAGGCAAAAATAGCCAAATAACTAATTTTGGCTGGCAGGGGCTTTCCCAATGTTTTATTTGTATTGATTGTCACCTGCATTTCAATTCAAATAGGTGGGGCAGAAAAGTGAGGCTAATTTTTTGAGCTTGACTGAAAACTGTGGAGAGGGAGGCGAGATAGCAGTAGGAGAGAATATAATAGGAAAATAAACACTATCACAATATGAAGAGGCTTTTGCTTGTAAGACTTTTTAAACCACATAGCCTAAGAAGTTCTATAAGGAAACAGGGAAGCTAAACTAATGTGTTATGAAAGGTCACCTACTATAATTTTTATATGCTTAATATATGTGGTAGGCAATACCTGCGGACTATTGTGACCACTGAGTGTTTGCAAACCATAAGCACAAGATCATGCATGCAATAGTATTGGGTCAACCCTGAATTTTTTTTTTTTTTAAGAACTGGAAACAGATAGGGATTTGGAACTTACTAGAGAAACAGAAGTACTTCCACTTTGGACTTCTGTCTAACCCAAACTGATTCCACTGTGAACAATGTGAAGAAACATCTAGAACAACTGAATAAGATGACAGTTTTGAAAGTATAGCCAGAATAAGACCCTATCAAACCACTATATAACTTGCAAAAGTTGAAACATGAACATTTTCCCCCTTGGAAATTCAATCTGATGTGTTTGTTATCAAACTGCCTGGAGTTAACATACCCTATAGGAGGAAACATGACATATGATGTTGTATTGGGTCTACGTGGCAAGGCTTTGATACTGGAGAAGTTGCAGGAATGGCCTCCATGAGAAGACATGGGCCTCCCCCATGCCAAACAGCTGGTTCCAGCCAGTTCCAAAATTGAGACACTTCAAGACACTGCTGAGCAGAACAGCAAAAATTATGGCATCTCTGTCAAAATGTACATAAGAAAAGGTAAAAAAAATTTATCCAGCAGCTGTGAGAAAATAGAGTAAGAAAAATGCGAGAGAAACAGCTCTGCAGACATCAAGGTTAATGGAGAAGGAGAGGAGGAGCTGCCCCAGGTACTGCAGCAGGTTGCCCTGCAGGCCATGGATCCTGGTGGACCAGGCTGTTCCTCTGCAGCCCATGCTGAAACACGCCAGATAGGAGATATCCACACTGCAGCCTGAGGAGGACGCTATGCTGGAGCAGTGGTTGTACCTTGAAGGAAGCTGCAGACTATGGAGAGCCCACATGAGCAAGTTCCTGGTAGGAACTGTGGCCCATTAGAGACCCATGCTGGAGCAGCCTTTTCCCAATGGATTGTACCCCATGCTAGAGCAGTGCTTGAAGAGCTGCAGCTTGTGAGAAGGAACCATCAAGGACTGTATCCCATGGGAGGGACCCCATGCTGGAAGAGGGGAACAGCCTGAAGAGAAACAAGGAGCAGATGAAGGTTTATGAACCAAGTGCAACCTCCATTGCCTACCCACCTTGCACTGCTTGGGGAGGGAGGAGATAGAAGATTCAGGAATGAAGGAGTGAAGCTGACCCTAGGCAGAACGGAGGGGTGGGGAGGTGGTGATTTTGGTTTTGTCTTTCTTACCATCGTACTCTATTTTTAACTGGCAATAAATTAGTCTTCCACAAGTTGAATCTGGTCTTCTGATAGTGAATGGTAAATGATCTCCCTGTCTTGACCCATGAACTTTCTCATCCTATTTTCTCCCTGTTCTGTTGAGGTGTTGGAGTGAGAATGGACATCTGGCAGCCAGTCGAGGTTAAACCTACTGCAGATTAAGCCATGTTTATTGTTTTATGTTAAAAAATTGTTATGTCATTGAGTCTTGCAGCAGGCTAAAAGGCTAAAATAGGAAAAGGATTCTTTGAAATTCACTATGTGGAGGACCCCTGTAGGCATAGGTATGCTTTTGGAAGAATTCATAAGGGCAAGCTGGTACTCGCTGTTCCACTTAGGAAGCTTTTCTCCCTTTCCCTTCTGCATTTCAGAGAAAGCTGCAGGGAGAGCTGTGAGTGAGATCTCTCTGGAATGCAGGAGAGATTAAGTTCACAGACATGTACAGGGCCTCCTTGGGCCAGAGATGGTGGGGGAGGAGAGAGAGATCATAAAAAAGCACTGGAAGAGCACGGGAGCCTTCTCCCTGAGGCCCGGTGCTGTCCTGCAGCACTGTGAAGCTTCTTCAAGTTTTTAGCATCCTTGCCTCCAAAATAAACCTTTCTGAATCCTTTCTACTGCCTTGGCATTTTTGGGGAAAGTACCTGCATGTATTTTACCTTAGAACAAGGGCAAGTGTGCAGTCCTGCACCTGGGGAGGAATAACTGCCAGTACAAGCTGGGGGCTGAGCTACTAGAGAGCAGCTCTGCAGAGAAGGACCTGGAAGTCTTAGTGGATGACAAGTCGAACATCAGCCAGCAGTGAGTTCCTGTGGCCAGGAGCGACAATGGTATCCTGGGGTGCATTGGGAAGAGCGTGACCAGCAGGTCGAGGGAGGTGATCCTGGCCCTCTACTTGGCCTTCCCTCTATACTTCAGGAGCATCGTGTTCAGTTCTAGACTCCACAGTTCAAGAAAGACAAGGAGCTACTGGAGAGGGGCCAGTGGAGGGCCACAAGAATGATCAGAGGTATGAAGCGTCTCTGTTATGAGGAGATACTGTGGGAGCTTGGCCTGTTTAGTCTGGAGAAGACTGAGAGGGAATCTCATCAATACATATAAATATCTCAAAGGTGGATATTAAAAAGGTGGTGCCAGACTCTTTTCAGTGGTGCCCAACAACAGGACAAGGTGCAATGGCCATAAACTAAAACAGAAGTTCCCCCTCAACACAAGGAGGAACTTCACATTGGGTGTGGCAGAGCATTGAAACAGGCTGCCCCAGGAGGTCATGGAGTCTCCCTCTTCGGAGATATTAAAAACCCACCCGGAAATACGCTTTTGAGGGCTTAGAGATCCACAAGTGTTGGTCAGTCTTTAAGAACCACCCTTTAGAAGCACAGGAGCAGGCAATCACACTGTGCCAAAAGTCAAGCAAGAAGGGCAGAAGACCAGCTTGGCTGAACAGAGGACACTGCTAACTAGCTCCCTAAAGCACTTAAGATTTTTTCTCTTGATTTCAAGGGTAGCAATTCTGATGTCCTTTTTTCTCATTTACACCAAAAAATTTAAACTCAACCATTTCATGGTCACTGTGGCCAAAAGAGACACCTACCATCTCATCTCCCATGAGTCCTTCTCTATTCACAAACAAGTCGGGGGGGCATCTTTCCTAGCTGGCTCACTGAATACTAGTGAGAAGAAATTATCTTCAGCATAACTGTGGAATTTCTCAGACTTGCCTGACACAGTGGTCTGGTATTCCCAGTTATGTGTGAGAAGTTGAAATTTTCCATATGGACAAGGGCTACTGATCCAGAGATTTCTCTCATTGCCTGTAGATCAAATAATGAGTGCTGGCGTTGTGGCTGGCTGAACAACAGTAGACAACCACAATTACATCTGTTTTGTTTTCCATCCCCTTAATTCTCCCCCAGAGGCTTTCAACCTTAACTGTAAGGACTGTACAGTCAAACCTGTCCCTCACACACAGTGCACCTCCTTTGCCTCACCTGCCCTGCCTACCCCTCCTTAACAGCCTATAGCCCTGCATCCCAGCACTCCAGTCACGGGATTCATTCTACCAAGTCTCACTAATCCCTATGATATCATAGGTCTGTGAGCTGAACTTCCACTTCATCCTGTTTACTTCTCATATCATGTGCTTTGGTGTACAAGAATTTCAATATGCTTCTAAACTCTCAGAGCTCCCTGCAGCTGTGTTAGCATTGCCACCCTCAGGCCACGCCATGCCATCCCTTGGATGATGACATTTTTTACTACACATGAGTAGAAATTCAGTTAATTCAGATGTTTATATACTGCTCCACTAAGCAAACTAAAACATAGCAAAAAAAAAAGGCATCACCCAGTAGTTCCCTTTAAAAAAGACAAAAATTTCATCTGAATTAAAATGCTACTACACATGCAAACTAAGATGAGTAAAGGTGTAAGCTTGAAACAGTACCCTAGAGATGGCACTATTAAAATGTGACATATTTGGCTTTGTCAGATGTTACTTAGAAGTACACAAAAATAGAAATGTCATCCACTAAGATACTGACTCAGTGACAACTGCTTTCAGTGAGTCCTTCTGCACATCTATCTTAAGACGGTCTTCTCAGTATAAAGCTGCATATGCAGCAGGAAATTACCATTAATTATACACTCTTTTGGAAACACAAACAAGTACTGCACTAAACCTCCACAAACACAATCACTGAAGAAAAGCCTAACCCCTGTGGGAAGCTCACTGCCATCCCACAGTAGCCTTGTTGAATGAGAAACCCACCCCCCACTCCCCCCCAAACGAATCACAGAATCAAAGAATATTCTGAGCTGAAAGGAATCCACAAGGATCACTACGTCCAGCTTCTGGACCTGCAAAAGACAACCCCAAGAGTCACACCACGTGCCTGA